>JABJVR010000087.1:8353999-8387057 GCA_025773905.1 Chitala chitala
CCCTGGGCGAGGTGCCAATCCACCACAGGGCACGCACACACACACACACACACACACACACACACACACACACACACACCACATGGTCTCAATGTACAGTAATGTACTTTTTAAATAACACTTCATATTTTCATTGTAATGACGATTAAAGATATTATCATTAATTTATTATGTAGCCAGTGTTGCAAACACATAAGTAATAGAAGGGTAACAAGTCTTACTTACTTAAAAGCCTTACTTTTGATTCCATAGTAAGATTAAAGTTAAGACGGCCCAGCGGTTGTGTGTGACGTGTCTCCACAGCCAGTGTGCCAAAATGTTGTTTTGCTCCTCCTACTGAGCAGATATTATACACTGGCCTCTTGTGAATATAATAGACATTTTGTTTAACTGTAATGAGCATATTTTCTGAAGAGTGTCTTATTACTTCAAAAAGAATTGTGTGCTGTTTAATGTTATTTTCCAGTATTTTTCATTAATTATGGTGTTCTAAAAAAATTGTTTGGTACAAAGCCAATAATGTCTTGCTACAAAGAAATTAAATAATACTTTGTTAATAGAAAATAGATTTGGTTTCAAAACAACCATTTTGTTTGAACATTTTTCTGTTGCAAGAGCAATTTCCCAAAGAGCCACCATACCAAAGTTAAATATTTCATTTCTGTCATAAAATAGTTTAAACACAGCGATGCCTATAATAGCAACACTGTTTACTAGGAAACGAAAGCACAACAGAATCAAAACATTGCATTCATTCTCATGGCCGGCCTTCTGCGGACGCCAAGTGTAATTTACAATCGACTGGCTATTGACCGCCACTGAGGTCTGGATCCAGCTGAGCGGATATGGTGATGAAACGCCGAAGCAGCCAGGATGCTGTTTTGACAGGCCCGTGATGTGAAAAAGAACGTATTGAACGAAACACGGGCCGCTGTGGCTACAAGACGGAGTATGTTAAGGCAGTAATGGATCACAGCGGAGACAGGCAGAAAAGCACCTTGGCCTGCGTTCCTCTTGATTTTGCTAAATGATGCAGCAAAAGCCATTACTTACATTGAGGAAAGGAAAGGAACAGCAATGAACATTCACGAGTTCTAAGGGCAGAAAAAGCACTCCCTTCTCTCATGCAGTAGTCCTTTTTAAGAAGCGGTATACCTGTGAACTTCTAGATTTTTTTTTTTTTTAGGTGTAAGTTTGACTTTGATCATTCCAATAAAAGGAATGCTTAACCCCTGATTTTGTTGCATTTATTGGATCATTTCATAATCTATTTTGTTCTTTCAAAGTTATATCAGGTCTGACTAGGAAGCCCATAACACTTTTGCCTCGTTGTACTGTATGTGCAACCGTGGCGTCAGCTGCAAGTTATGTGTCACAGGAAGTGAATGAGACCAGAACTATATTAGCAACTCCCCATGTTATGAAGAAGAGCGTAGTGGGTCCAGATTACAGAACTCTTGACAGTACACTGCCAGCAGTGGCAGGAAGTGTGACAGTGACAAAATCAGGAGCGAAAAGCACAACGCCATTTAAAGATGCAGCTTGCGCAACACGGCTGGTGTCACACCAGCGTCCCATCAGAGACGCAGCTCTGGGGAGCTCACAGGGGTACTCAGGAACTATTTGCGCTGAGCTTCTGGTCTTCTGAGAGCCTGCCTTTATTAATTCACAAAACAGCAGAGACGCTGAGTGAAGTTCAATGAAGTGAAAGCTATTAGCGTCTATCAGCACAACACTAGGCTTCCAGATGTAAAGACTTCAAAGTGGCTTGTATTTCTTTCTCTTGTCTTTCTCTCTTCTTTTATTTCTTGTGTGCTGGCGCTGTCGAAGTCAGGGCAGTTCTGGGGACTGATCCATCTGTGCAGCGAGTATAGAACCGACACTATAAAAGGGGCACGTTCACCGATGTTGCATAAATGATGTTGCTGATCCATCATGGCCTGTTTTTTTCATCAGGTTTTTGGTTTCCACACGCTCTTACATATCTGACACGATTCAGAAGAACTACAGTAATAAACCCATCCTCTGCAATATCGGCTCAGGACTTTTTTCTGCGGTTTTCAGTGCATGTAGCTGTTTATTTTTGTTAGATACTGTTTACTCAGCAAATCACGTTTTATTAGTGTAGCCATTTTTTTTTAAACAAGAAGAATGGAAACAATTCCCTGACCCTTCAAAGAAGGCCATCGAGAAGCAATGCCGTGGAAAGCTAATTGGCAGTTTCAGCTGTAAACAAGATGAGCAACTAAAGCTGGCTGATCCACTTGCTGCAGACGGTGGTCTGAAATGGTCAATGCAGATGAGTGTGTCTGCTCAATCACTGGGTCAGAGGAAACCGTGGGGCCTTTATCTGGATACACTAAGCCAGACGTCTGGGTCCACATCCCATATGTCTTAGCTGCAGGTCAGATGACAAGATATAAGCAGTGTTAGCAAAGTTAAAGAAAGCATTGTTCATTGTAGATCATTAGGTTGTTAAATGTTGTGGTTATACAAGCAGAAGTAGTAAGCTGAAACACGAACGTGATGCATGGCTTTAGCTTTGCAAAAATAAACTGAAAATCTACTTATGGAAAAATAATAATGCCAGTGTGTTTTTGTAAAATTATCTAAAGTAGTGGTAATTTTTAGGTTTCACTTTACAGTGAAACAATTATATGCTCCATAAAGTGTAACTGACTCCTTGGTGAAGGCTGGCACAGGATGTCCATGTACATCACAACCCATGGAGATGAGGTCTAAGTAGGCCTGCTTCATGATACATTCAAACATCACATTATAAACAAAGACCATTTGACTACATGACTCACTAGGCCCTAAAGTTGTCCAAAAGTCTTAGGAGGCACATATATACTAAGAGATAGTGTGATGGCTAAGAATATATATTTGTAACCTGGAGGTTGCCTGTTCACATTCCGTTGAGGCTTCGGTAGCCACAAGAAAGGTACTTAACTGGAATTGCTGCTGGAAAATGTGGGCAGTATAAACGGGTAAAGATTGTAAGTCACTTTGGGTAAATGCAGCATATAGGAGAAAGTCGTAATATTTGTTGATGGGTTAGCTAAATGGGGAGCACGTAATTGGACCCTTTTTGGAGGTCAGGAGCTGAAATCCTGTTTCCGCTCGACGGGTTTTAAAAGGAGAGTGAACTTCCCCGCAGAGAGAGCCTTTTAGTAACTTGGAAACCGACACTGCTGTTGAACAATCCCCTATCTCATTAGGAAAAGCCTGACTGAAGAAAAGCCTCTGACTGTAGGCGGGTAATTCAGTTTTTTTTTTTTTAAACGTCTAATCTGTACCGCCATATGCGTGTGCACCTAGGTTAGCTATCAAAGAGTGGAAAAAAGGTTTGCTCACACAGACACGTGGATTTGAGGTTTTTAACTCATAATAATCTTCCATTTGTGAGGTGAGGTCTGTATTGATTATTAGTGTTAAGTTAGTATATTAATTATAGATAATTAAGGACTGACTACAGGACAGATAAACCAGCCTCAGAGACCTTTTAATGTTTCAATAAAAATTACAAGTATTTCGAGCTCTATTACATTTTCATAAACGACTGTATTTTAATTTTAGTAATCTTTTTTTGCCATGCATGTTGATGTAGCAATTTGCTATGGAGTTTTGTCACAGTGTAATTATCAGCACTTGACAAAGGGTTCTGCCAGAAAGAGAAACCTTTCTTTTTGCTAAAAAAATATTTTTGTAAGCAAATGTTAATTGTCGGGTATGTTTGTATGTATGCTTCTGTGTTACAACTACTGTGTATTTTTTGTGTTTTTTTTTTTTTTTTTTACACAGTAAAGTCAGTAGCGAGTTGTTTTGATCTTAGTACACGTTCGGTAATGTCAATGAAATTGTTTGGAGCAATTTCACTTACCTTCCACTTGATGGCAGTAGAGTTATTTTATAAAGAGGTAATTTCCTGACCTTAATATGTAACACCACTTGTCAAAGAATATTCCTCGATAATTGTTGGTGTAACGATTCACATGTACACGTGTTTATTTTGCGTACTGAGCAAAGGGGGCTGGAGGGGGAACCGTTTCTCTTTAGTCTCAGTAAAAATGAAGACTTTTTTATGTTGCTCTCTGTCATGTCCAACACAAAGCTAGAAATCCAGTATTATCAGTGAAATGCACATGTACAAAAGTATTTTTATTTTGTGCTTTTTGTATTCAATACGTGTTCAGCTGCAGCTGAACATCATATAATAACCAAAACTCTGACCTTGGCTAACAAATGAGAACTGTATTCCAATTTGATACACATGCAAAATGAACAGAGGAAGACGCCACATGGGCTATGGTTAAATGTGTGACTCAACTCTGATTTGGATTAAGTCTGTCAAACTACGCACTGACAGTTTACTTACCTGGTATCTGTGGAAAAATACATTTTTCTGAAAAGACTTTTTCCATGCAAGATCCCCAGTGTCATATATAGTTGTTCAGTTTAATTGGGAATACTTTGTTTCCACTGCGGTATATGGAGTGTACAGCATTAGGTAAGTATTATGGACATTCAGATAAACTGCATTTGAAGGTTGCTTCATCACTAACACCTACTTATATTGGATTAAGAAAAGAAAGAGAAAATCTTGAAATTTTCACATTCCACATTTTTCTGACGTTCTGACATTACGTTAGATGGTCTCATGTGAATAGGTTGCTTCACTTCGCCATGTGGAGGGAATAGTGGAATTGATTACACAGGGCATGAGCACTGGGGCAGCCATCCAACAGCCTCAGAGGTGGTGTTGGGGGGTGCCCAAAGAGAATGGATACACAGGACCCAGAACGTGATGCTACGGCCTTGACTTCACCTACATTGTTAACATCAGTGCAAAAAGTTCTGGGGGAAAAAAAAAAAAACTTAAAAATTACTCGGGTGTTCTTTATTGCTGATGCGATATAACATTTGGATACAATGCATTTGAACAGATGTATAGTAACACTGAACAAATTGGATTTTTTATGTTATATTCAACTTTAAACAATGAATTAAAAAAATGCAGAATTATAGCGGTTGCAAAAAAGCTGATGGTGAGCAGTTTAGCTGCAATTTAAACATTGTTTAAATTCAAGTCTTCCTTCATTGTGCTGCATTCATGCTTTCTGAAATCTAATGAACAATTATAATTAAAAGTTAGTGGAGCAGGTTTGTCCAAATCCCAGCGGAAACAATCACTCATGCAGGAGCTCAGCAAAAACCGTTTCTGTGCTACACTGAAATATAGCAAGAAGATCGCATTACATGTACTCTACAAATACAAAAAAGAACATTTACCCTAAACACCTATTCTTGTTTTACAAATTCTTTTAGTTGTTCTGATTAACAAACATTCATTTGTAATCCAAATTAACATAGAACAGGATTATAGGGCTGCCCTCTGAGAGGGAGAGAGTCCAGTTTTTGTTTGTTTGAAGCAAGCCAGTGTGTCGGAACAGGTGTAAAGGTGTTGGGTGATACTGATTTCATGCCATCACAGTGCCACATCTTGGCTTTTCTCCGTCCTAAACATGGCTCAGTCCTGCACAGTGGAACCACAAACATTGACCGGAGTAATGATGCATCTCTCCTGTTAAAAACCATGACTCCTCTGTGCCTTGTAGACCACAGGGAGCCGCTTAGAATAAACCTGCACAGTTTTATTCCCAACCCCTCCCCAAACCTCCAGCCCATTCCACTTGTGCCATTGGAGACTCTTGACTACAATCAGCAAATGATATAGTACAACCAGGTACCTTGATGACCCCCTCCTGAGTACGCCTAGAGGTTACATGGTAGCAATTTTGCCTTGCAGAACAGGACTGTGTCTGCTGTTTGAGTATAAATTTCCCACATAAATTGTGTGAATCCATTCAAAGTAATTCAAGTCATTACAATTTTATTTCTTGACTCCATTGTTGAAATTTTGACCCGATGTCATTAATAAAGTCATGTTTGTTATATGTATGCCCTTCTCTGAGTTCCAGTTTATTAGGTGAATGCTGCCATGTGCCTGTATCATTTATCTGTGTCATGTGCCTGTATCATTTGTCTGTGTCATGTGCCTGCATCATGTGTCTGTGCTGTGTGTTATACTGCATATTAGTTAGGCAGATCAGCATCTTGTGCAACATTTAGTGTTAAACTGAGTGTCAGATTGGAAAAATGACTGACCCTAATGACCATGACTTTGGCTTGAATCATGACACGAGGCTTGCTGGTTCTAATATCTCCCACACAGCTGTTGATCTGAGCTTTTTCTTCCCAACTGTGTCAGGGGTTTACTGAGAATTCTGTGACTAGCAAAGAACTTCCAGTGAGTAGCATCCTGTGGATGAAAAACACCTTGTGGATTGATGGGGTTAAAGGAGAATGTTGCAAATCATACAGGCAAACAAACGAGCCACAACCAGGCAAATCACGTCAGATATCAACACCAGTGTATAGGACGTCAGCTCAGATAGTACATCTTATTGGATTTCGTCTGAAATGGGCTGCAACACCTGAAGATCATATTGGGTTCCAATATTCTTCTAAAGCTTGATTTAACGCAGTGGAGCATAATGGGTGCAGTTTTTCTGTGCTCATGATAGTACATCATGTCACAAGGCATGTGTCATCAGTGAGGTTTCAGTAATTTCAGGAACATGTTCAAGGAACATGACAGCAGGTGTCCACCTCATCAGTAGTCCCTGAACATCAGCCGTGTTCAGCGTTTGCGGGATGGGGTGGAAGCGGTAGCTTTCAGGACGATCGTGCAGCTGTCCAGTCTGTGACGTGATCATTTCTGGTTGCCACAAAATTCCTACCAACACATCCAGCATTTCACAGAATCTATGTACAGGTAAATTGACTTTGTTTTGAAGGAGAAAAGAGGCGCAACATGCTATTAAATAAGTGTGCCTGGTAAGATGGCTTACTCAGCCTATTGCGTTTGATCTAACTTTGTAAAACAAAGCCAGAGAAGGGATTGTAACATTTCCTCTGCAGTGCTATTCGATCACATGCCACAAAGTGCTATAGGAGCCACAAAACCTTGTTGTCATGCTGGTGTGAACCAGCAATACATTTGACCTCATAGTTGTCCTAATTTACCTTTAGGCAATTTATGCACTGCAAGAAACATTCTTAGAATTTTATGCAATTTTCACTGTTGGTATCAAGGAAATTGTAACTTTCTGTTTTCAGTTAATCAGTAAAAATAACATTAAGCAAAATTTGAATAGTCATAATATTTACAGCGTGCAATCATTTTTACATGTGAAACTCTTCTACAAAAGATAATGAAAAACCTCATCACAAAAACACCAACAAATGGTGAATGTTAGCTTTCGAGCCAGTGGTGCTAAGAAAAAATACCATTTTGAGTATCAGTGGAAAATAAATGTGTTTCATGATGCTGTTTATTAAGGTTAGTGTTGTGGCACGCACTGCTGTGTCGATGGATCTGATGCTCTCGGAACACGCGGTCGACAGCGACTACCTCTGAGAGAACAGAAAAGAACCTTGTGTCACATTCGCCGACGCTCACCTATACTTTTGTTCCTCGCAGCAATAAAGGCCGTGAAAATCAGTACTGCTGACAGCAACGGCCACCGTTCTTTATTTCGTCGTTGTGTTGCGATAACCGACCGTTCCCACTCCGCGGAACCGGCAACGAAAACATTTTTACGGCTCAGGTTTCGGTTTGACTTTGTGTCATTACCTCCTGATTTGTTTCAGCGCCGGGCCCTGCTTTGACAGGAAGGGCGACGAGTGCATACTCACACACCATTTCTCCCTTCTGAAAAATTGATTTAATGACACCAGCCTCTGGTCACAATCAATGCAGCTAAGGAATGCTGGGCTATAAAGAGAAAAGACAGATAACAGGGTATCGCCAAGCTGATTTCAGTTCCACTGGAGTTTTTTTTTTTTTTTATATACAATCCCCTTCAGGATGTCTGCATTCAGAGGCCTCTCAAACCGTGGCTAATGGGGCCTTAGATTGTTTTCTACCCTCATTTCTCAGAGAACCTTCTGAAAGTGGTTAATTAAAAAGCACAGAAGTTGTTGAAAGGCTCTGACAGGCTATAGCTGACAACTAAACTCATTTACAGTATAGGGGTGAAATGCTTTACATGTGTGTGCATGTATTATGTCTGTAGATTTTCTAGATCTACATTTTTTTCTTTTGGTGTCATTTCTCAGCTTTGTCTTCAGGGTGATATACTGACCTTAGGGGTGGAAGTTCATATAAACCTTGTGGATTAGCAGTGGAAAAGAAGGATGTGCGATTCTTCTGTTTCCAAAGTATTTCAAGCTCTTGCTTAACGGTGAGGAAAACTAATTATGTAAAATTTCCACATTCTTACTTTCGGAATCCAGACATTTGTTAAGTTTGCTGAGAAAAGTCAACTGTTTTAACAGGATTTTCCTGCTTGGAGAAATACCACCCCCCTCTACACCCCCAGTGTATCCCTAGAGGAATCTTTAATCTTACAAATCATTAGATGCTTTAAATTAGATTTTATTCTGAGGTAATCTAAAGTAACAGCTGCCGACTGTCATGTTAAAGTCTTTGCACATTCTTTACACAGTCACCGGCTCTTCCTGTAAGAGTAAATTTGAGTGCTGCGAGACTTCAGTGTTGTTGGCCTTCTGTGGTTTGCCCTGTGATGCCTCTAATATTACAAATAATTGCTGTTACTTTATTACTGTCCTTCCCCTAAAATACACAGCTGTATAGTACTGTTACGTATACTATATTTCATCAGAGTCCCAAGTCCTTAACAAGGAAAATGACTGGTTCTTTTGCAAACACACTAGCAACATAATAATGCTTTTAAGAGTAATTTGAGCCACCTTGTCTTTTTGACGGGCTATCGTGTCAGGTGTGCTCAGTGACATCATGAATACATTTTGAAATGCCCAGATGTCTGCTTTTTCCCCACTTCATACTCATTAGGACTTATGTTCGATAATAAAGAAGATGTGCTTTGCATTTACAAACACGCTGCCCAAGATAGAGTTTTGTCCTGTCTGCTTTTTTTTTTTTATTATTATTTTTTTTAACTCTGACCTCCAGCTGCAATACAAAAGGACACTTTGATCTAACCCAGCAGTTTGGCAGAACCTGCATTCATAAGTAAAAAAGCTTCATTAAATGTACACTGTCATTGGGGTGACCTCTTGTTTTCCATTAAAGATAACCCAATAAGCAGCACATTTCATGTTGTGTGCGTTATGTGGTAATAAAGTCTTGTTTTACTACTACTACTACTACTCTTTATACTATAAGCAAGTTACCATCAGAAGCTGTTCTTAATGTTGTGGTATGTCTCCCTTAACCTGGGCAATTAAATTAAATATACTACTTTGCCAGGCCATAGGATACCACTCAGGATTCTGTTTGTACATAATGCAGTTGGCCTATGTTATCTTTTTATATATATATTATTTACAAGGTAAAGTTAGTATCATATTGGTCATATGTTATATGCTAATGATTGCATTATAAAATTTATCGCGAGTAGTATTTAGCCAATGGAGAAAATAAGTCAAATAGTACATTACTAAAAGCTATTTAATGTGAAATAGAATGTCATATTATGCTTTTTCCCTCCAAAGTGCAGGTTGGGGTGACCTGAAAAATTCTATTTTCTAACTGTCATCAGAAGATACAGTACATAGGGCACGATTTCTCTGAGTGAAAACTGTGGGTGGTTCCACCTGACATTTGATGTAATGGGTAGGTTAAACCTATTTAGAGGTGGGATGGTGCTAAAGATTTCACCTATGAGAGTAGTTAAGCTTCACAATTAGTCATTCTACACGCGGGAGTCTCAGCCGAGTGTGGAAAATGCAAGACAAAAAGGCGTGAGGTACATGCTTACAAAACACGGATCGCTCCTGCAGCTGACTTTCCGAACGTCTTGGCGGATCCCTTTTAGAGTGCTGAAAAACCACTCGGTGACTAGAATGTTGCATCGAAAAGCCACGGACCAGCAGAAATATGTATCCATACTAAGTGGATGTGCCTGCGGGTGGAAAAACTCCAAAACTTTCAGTTTAGATTTGCCCATTTTGAGTTTATGTGCCTGCAAAGATAAGATTATTCTGACTCAGAGGTTTTCAGGATGAGCTGTTGTTATAACTTTTTGATTTTCTTATTTTTTATTTACAAATTTAACAAGAAACCTGGAGGGGAGTCATAAGGGAGGCTGTACTATGTTTACATCTACTAATTAGGGGGTACAGCTCAGCCCCCTGGCCATCTGTGCGCATTTATCAGACCCACAGCCGTAATCTCAGGCAGGAGAAAAACCGACACGCCTGAGCTCGCTTCTGATTGGACAGCCTCCTTCCCTGATAGCACTGATGGCTGAATGCGTTCCCTGGCTAATCTCATATAGGGGTGTGGAAGAAGACTCGCAATGATGGGCAGTATTTCACCTTCATGATGCCATGTGACGTTATCTGTGTCTCCACTGTACTTAATTTAATGTTGCACATGGTTTTTTTTTTCCAAAATTAACAGATTGTAGTCACTCAGTAAGAAACCAAATCATTTATAATGTTAAAGAATCTGATAGATTTTTTTTTTTTGCAATGAGAGGCACTGACATATCAGAAGTGCTCCTACAAATCTATGTAAATATGAATGAATGTTAATAAATCTGTAAATATACTAAGGTGTTGCAAGGACCTTCAGTTGTCCTGAACAGATTATAGGTAAAAGTCTTGTTGGGAAATGTACCAAAAACATACTGTTTAGCAAATTATCAGATATCAGGCCTCAAGTCTCTAAATAAACCTTCTTATTCAGACTGTCTCATAAGCATCCCAACTGGACTGGAAATCATCTAAGCACTTAGCCCTAAAAATAATTGTGGCACAGTCATTGCACAATCTGTCAGGTCTTACATGGCCATAAAAGTTAATTAACATGTATTTTACAGACCTCATGTATATGATGCTATAGCATCGCCCTCTAGTGTCTGCTTATATAATCAATCTGGTATAACGTCACTGTGTTTTTAGTTTTGGGCATCTTTCTTTTACATGGCATCCAATCGCTGCTCAGTGTGCAGATATTGTATGTTCAGTTTACATTTACTTGGTACTCTTGCTGCTCCTGCTTCACTGACCCCCCCCCCCCCACACACACACACACACACACACACACACATTTTATCGACAAGCAGAACAGACGGTGAGATGATCCTTCTTCTCTGTGTGG
This sequence comes from Chitala chitala, assembly GCA_025773905.1. Classification (NCBI taxonomy): domain Eukaryota; kingdom Metazoa; phylum Chordata; class Actinopteri; order Osteoglossiformes; family Notopteridae; genus Chitala; species Chitala chitala. The sequence goes on from JABJVR010000087.1 coordinate 8,365,215, forward strand.
AGATGACAGGAGAGCTGCTCTGAAATGCAGAAAAGGGTGCAGTAACAGAGGGAGGGGATGGAGTTCACACAGCATGTCCAAGAGCTTGGCCCCCTCGCAACTGGGGCAGCCACGCACAGATGCTGGCTGGTGGGGGGGGGGTCACCAGGCAGGACCTCCACAGGGCCACCATGACCTTGGCAACAATGCTTAGTGCCAGTAAACCAGTAGCGTGACCCCAGGCCTCAGCCCCATCTTTAAACACATGGGGTATAGGATGGCAAAGAGAGATGGTAACTCTGACAGTGACTCACTCTGCCTATAATTAGTCCATTGTGTCCAAGCTTTAATGGTATGAGTCATCCCCTCCCGTTTTTATATTGAAGTACACAGACTGTGATTCTTGAAGGCTGCACATGAGTGAGCTTCCAGCTGTATGAAGGACAGGCATATGCTTTTTCAACAGCAGATGGCTCTCTTTCTTCTCTCACCAGCTGGAACAATGTCTGTTTCTGCCGCCTTTCTCTTCCTCTGCTGGATCTCCCTCAGTGTTTATTCACTGTCCAGCAGAAAACACTGCATGCCCTCAAATTTCAGTTTAGTGTAATTAATGAACGCTCTTGGCCAGGAAATATGTCTCAGATTAAACACAACAGTTGTAGTTTTAGTTTGTTTAGTGTAGTTTTTAGTGACTGAAAGAATGAGGTCATGTTACAAGTGGCAAAAATTAGCTTGTTTCTTAGGGTGGCTGGACAGAGCCTTGGAAGTAGGGTGAGGAGCTCAGACATTCGGGAGGATCTTGAAGTAGAGTCACTGCACCTCTGAATTGAAAGGAGCCAGTAGAGGTGGTTCAAATATCTGCTGAGGATACCTCCTTTACTCCCTCCTGGGGAGGTGTTTCAAGCATGTCCAACGGGAAGAAGACCTTGCAACAGACCAAGGACAAAATAGAAAGATTATATCTCACGTCTTCCCTGGGATCATGTGGGGAGGAGCTGGAGAAGGTGGCGGAGGAGGAGAGGGAGGTCTGGGCATCTCTCCTTAAACTGCTCTCCCCATGACCCAGACCCACATAAGCAGAAGAAAATTGATGGGTGGAAGGGATTGTTGCAGTTTTAATGATCTTCATAACATAACATGGGAAATTAGCACTGTAGCTGTCATTTATTCATATGAATGCATAACTTTGTCATACTACTGTAAGGACACAAACTCATGACTACTTTCTGAAATGGAACATAGAAGAACCAAATCAACTGTTTTGATGGATTTTTATAATGAATGGATGCTTTGCATTATGTTATGAATACTTGCTATCTGCAAATTTAAATGTTTGGAGATTAGTACTACGAACACATACTGTATGTATCAAATAAGTTGTCACTTTAGAATGAATTTTTCATGTAAATGCTGGAAATGTTTTAAGAAGAGCAGTTATGTGCGTATTTGGGAAAATATAGAGTTCATTATTTAATTTTTTAATCAAGTATGTATAACTAAATATAGCTGAATTAAAAATATCCCATAACTATTTAATGGAACATGAAAATCAAAACCAGTTGAAATTCCAAGATAAAACCAGTTACAGTTAAATTTTGTATGTGCTTTAGTATTGCCTGTAAACGTTACAAAAACATTATCAAAACAAACTGGGTTTTGTCTCTTGTGGGATTATTTTTGGATATGTTGATGAACTGCAGTCAGGAGATACCATTTAAAAAACAAGAATTGTGTCACAGCACCAGAGCATTCCCTCAAAGTTCAAGCTTGATGTTGAATGTTATCCATGCCATAAACATGTAAAGTGCGATGCAGTTTGTTTCTTGTGACCTTACAGCCACTTCATTAAGAGAAGGAAAACAAAAATGGAAAAGCCAAAGTCGAAAGTAATGAGGAGGAAAGCAGTTCTGGGGAGATGGGTGGTGTTTAAAGTCATGCTGCACACAGAGCTACATGCAAACTATCAGGTCAAATTACAAACAACAAAATTGTTGCATAGGTGGCTAAGAAAGTGCTGGTGAACAGGCACAGTATTGTCTTCAGTGATGCATACGCCACATTTCACTATCACAGTTTACCTAGCTGACTGTAGGGCTTGGTATAACTGACAGAGGAAAGACTGGGTATTGGGGAGGGGGGTGGAGGGGGAATTAATTGAGTTTTCCACAGAACTGAGATTATTTCTGCTCTTTCAGAAGGGAGTGGGAATTTAATGGGAAGCATACTGGCATCTCCTCTTGACAAGCTGTTGTACCAGGTAGCCAAGATCAATTACGACGAGGTCAGCACTTGTGAAGGATGAGGCGTTCAGGAAGTACTCTGGGCTTGTCAAATCCGTGCCCTCTGATGGGCTAGTCAAAGCGAGCCTTGAAGCGTGCTTCTTTTTTGTGTGTAAGAGGCTGCACTTATCCATAACTGTTGTCAATGATAAGCGAACATATGCAGGCATGATTTGTCCTTCTAAATATGTGTATACATATACATTGTGTGTATGTGTTGTTATTGTACTTTTAGAGTGAGGAAATTCCTGCTTAACATTCCATTTAGGTACTGCGATTGTATCCTGGCTGTAAATTGAGTGAAGTAACTGAACATATTCGTCCTCGTCATGAATATCTCGAGTCTCCCTCTGTCAGATTATGCATCATGGTGTTTAATTGATCCCTGTGGGGTAAGATTAAGAGTGTTTATTTAATTTTTCCACTTTATGTATAGAACTGAACTTTGCGATTTTCTTTTGCTGTTCTGACCTTCGGATTGGCAACTGGGCTACTTCTACAATGTTTTTTTTTGTTTTAGTTTTTTTTTTGTTGAGATGTTCTGGAAAAGAAAAGTTCAACGTTAAACAAATAAACCCATTATCAGGATCTCGTTGGACCTTCATATAGTTCCCTGTGACAGGTTAGTGGCCTGTCCTGGGTATCCCCTCTCTTGTGCCCTAGGCTGCCTGGGAAAGGGTTCAGGCCAGCTGCAATGTGATAAGTAGATGGATGGATGAATGGAAAGATATTTGCATATCTGTAGAATGTTCGTCCTCCCTTTTAATTTTTTTTTTTTTGCTCTCAATGCAGGCTTTTTTATGGTGTTTTTAAGATTATACCGAAAAGACAATAGTGGATAATGTTTTATAACACATGCCTTTGTCCCAGGATATGTTGGTCTCATATGTGTTCAGTTACTGCTCTACTGAGAGGTTCTCCTCCAGTCTGTGATTTCAGACAGATCCAGTCACAAAACCTAACGAACAACATTGTAATGACCCAAAACTGAAGGTGCAACAGCTATCAATAATAACATTCCACTTATGAAATATACGGTACATGATTATGAAGTGAAAGTGAAATGTACTGTGAGATTTATTATAAATAATTTTCACAATAATTTTTATAATAAATGCTTGGCATGTCCTTCATGCACGTGTGTGTGTGTGTGTGTGTGTGTGTGTTTGTGTTGGTTCCTAACATAATGGAATGGAAGGGTGTTAGGGTAAGACCTGCAATTCAAAAAGACATATGGTTCTCATAAGAAAGCCTGTTTGTGGTCAAAGCTGTTTTCAGATCAAGCCTGAGCTGTAAATCATTTTGTGTCCTTTCTCTTTGAGTTCAGGTGTCTGACACATAAGTGGTACCTGTCTTTTATACTTTAAAACAACAACAAACAAAAACTTTATGACACCTTTCTTCTTTTAAAAGTCTGTTCTGCAACATAAATTGTGGCCAGTAAAATTTTCTTTTACGAACGGTTACTGCAATGAAAAAATGCTTTAAGTGTTAAGGCTATGAATGAAAATGTTATTTTTTCCCGAGATACAGTTGACAGAAACATTCCCATTTATATGTTGACAGTATTACAGTGGAACAATGTGCCAAGATTTTTCCTTTTTGTTTCCACTCACTTTTCCCCTGTTCCTCAATTTTAACAACAAAAACAAGAAGCTTCATTCAGTTTATGACTTAATCTTATGAAGTCTGCAGTGCTGCCCAGCCTGCGTCTCATATTTCATTTAGAGAACATAATATTTTCATAGAATGTAATAGAATCAGTGTATTAGTATGCTATCACGGACAATTAAGCAAGCCCTTCAGGTAACAATTTGCATTTGTTTCTGCCCGTAAGGAACCTGATTAAAGTTTAATTTCCTACAATCACATTTAATTATTTTTGTGCCGTGGCACCGCATCTGCGGTCATGAATCCAACACTCTTGACCAGAGGACATCCTGGCACACTGTCTGTACTGAAAGGACTGAATATGGTGTATAGTACTACTGTAAACGCAGACGTGTAAAATGCGTCAGCTACGGGTTCAGTTGCTTCTCTGGAGAAGTGGCACTTCCTTGTTCGCTTTGTGTTTTGTGGGGCACATATTTGGGTCGCCTAATCATCCCAAAGTTTCCTCCTCGCCAATAGAAAGCGAAAGCCTTATTATGCTGAAGTAATCCCTCATTATGTTATCCACAGGCAGCGGTTTCCTGACATGCTCAGCTCCCGCTTATTTTCATTAATCCTCCGTCTTCAGACTGAAAGCGCCCAGGCGCTGGGATGAGACGCGTTTTCAGCCATCTGCTCGGACGGGCTAATAAAAGCAACGCCGTCAGACTGTTAAATTATGCCTTTTTATGATGGGAGAATTCGCCGTTGTTGCGGCGGAGTATTCTTCACCCGCCCCGCAGTTATCTGGCAGGCGCTCGGTCCTACGGCGGAGATGCGCGTGGCGGAAAGTCTTCTTGGGTTTGCGTACTCTCTTCCGCCTCATTTGACTGGATCCCACTCTCCTCAGAGTCTGTTATCCTTATTTATAGCCTTTCATACATACTGCTTTGAGCTTCCTGTCCAGATCTCTGAGGTGTGTTTTCCTGTTACTCAGTTTATTTCGCTTGCCCGCATGTTTGTCCCATCCTGAAAGGTTTGGATCACACTGCGTTCTCTGCGAACATGGGCACTTAAAAAAATGCTTTGCCAAAAGAGTTAATAGCTGGTATTGTGACTTGTGGGCTGTGGTCCTTTTGTTGGATGTGAGCAGGTGGCCCCTGTCATTGCGGCGACGTGTTGGGGGAGACGAATGTGACGCAGGTCGTGTGCGTTGTTGCATAGGAGCACACCAGCCGGCCAGGGCAGGTCAGACCCTGGCTCCTGGCAGCTTTTGTGTGCCTGTCTCATTTCACAATTCATCGGCCGAGCACAACTGTCACACTCCTCGTAGAGCTGCCTATCCATCAAAGACTGTCAGGAATCCATCAAAATGGAGAGATGAGGCCCAGTGTTGGAATTCTATTAATCCCAGAAGCCAGCCAGCCAGTTCCTTGTAAAAGCCTCAAAGAGCTAATAAAATCATATCACCAAATCAGCAGAGCCTCTCCTGGGACTGCTGAAGTATTAAAGTTGTATTGACTGACAGTTCTTCCCTCTTGATGTTTTTGGGCCTTGCTATTGAAGGAAATATTTATTCTTTTCCTTTGAAATCCTCTTTTTTTCTTCCACTCCTCTTTTCTGCTCTGATGGACTTCTGTTTATAATCTGGGAACACAAACCTGTTAGGTTCCACTCCCATTCCATTATGTGCAGAGCTGTTAGTTAAGACATACAAGCCTATCAGCTGGTGAAGAAATTTGGTTTGTAGATAGTGATGAGGCAGGAAGAGGTCTGTCCATGCAGTCATTGTGTTCTACAGAGATCTGTAACCCCACAGTTGTTGTGTTCTACAAAGATCTGTAACCCCACAGTCGTTGTGTTCTACAGAGAGTTGTAACATCACAGTCGTTGTGTTCTACAGAGATTTGTAACCCCACAGTCGTTGTGTTCTACAGAGATCTGTAACCCCACAGTCGTTGTGTTCTACAGAGAGCTATAACATCACAGTCGTTCTGTTCTACAGAGAGTTGTAACATCACAGTCGTTGTGTTCTACAGAGATCTGTAACCCCACAGTCATTGTGTTCTACAGAGAGCTATAACATCACAGTTGTTGTGTTCTACAGAGAGTTGTAACATCACAGTCGTTGTGTTCTACAGAGAGCTGTAACATCACAGTCATTGTGTTCTTCAAACATCTATAACCCCAAATTCATGGGATTCTGCAGGGAACTGTATCCTCACAGTCATTGCATTCTACAGAGAGCTGTATCTTCATAGTCATTTTGTTGTGCAGGGAACTGTATTGTCATTTTTGTGGTATTCTCCAGGGAACTGTATCGTCATGGTCATGTTGTTCTGCATGGGTTGGAGTGCCGTCTCTGGCAAACAGTTTCCTTCCCAGCTTCACCAACTATTTAACCAAATCTGGTGACTCTTACACTCTAGTGAGTAAATCAGTATCCCATGTCAACTGTGCCACGCCCCATTCCCTGTGTATCCTGTGCTTGGATGATTTTGACTCTAAATAGATGACTGGTTTCTGAAACTGTCTGCATATTTTCAGTGTACTGTCATCATTATCTGGGCCAAGTACCACTTACACTGAAGTCAAAGGCAAAACAAGTGTCAGTTTGATAAACAAGTCAACGTTCCCATCTCCCAGTTTTCTTTGCAGGCGTTTCCATTATATTGATCAAGATCATACATGGTGAAAACTTAGGACGATGACCTTCTGTGGACCCTAATGTAGCCTTGCAAGTAATGACACTTTAATCTACATCAGCCTGCCAAGTGTAATCTATCAAATTAATGTCCTGTTGAGAATGTTAAATCTCTTCTTGTTTAATATCTGCAAAATAAATCAGATCAACAAGAACACTGAACTCTTCCACTGCAATTACATGCAACTGCTGTGCATTATGGGTTTGGATGATTTTGTTAAGAGCAGTAAGATGACACAACACATGGGGCAAACAATCAGGCAAGGCAAATGAGAAGATTACCATTGGGTATCAGTATCAACTGCATTTTAAATAACTGTTCAGAAGCGTTGACCATTTTACATAGAAATGAGGCAGATTTATGCAGAGATGTTGACAGCCTTCTCAAACCACTGAGGGCTGATTCGTATAATTCCCTAAATAGGGCTTTTATTACTAGATTTTACAGACCATCCCAGAGTTTCTCCTGACAATATATCTGCTCCATTCTGTGTCTCACACTGCTGGTGAGAAAGCTTTCCTTGTAAAAGCGGATTTGCGGCTGCAGTCAGGAGTTTTGAATGATACAAAAAGTTTGTAGATTTGGTTCTGGTCCAGCAGTGACAGAATGTTACCTTCTGAAGGAGACTTTTTAACTTCTTTTATTTATTTGAGCTCTCAGAGGCGGGGATTTTCTTTTTCTATGTGAGGAGAAAGTCTTTCCTGAGACAATGAGCCACAGAGACCAGTCACCATAGCATTAAGTTCGCCACAGAAGGGCACCTCCATTCAGAGGCCGTACCTGTTTTCAACTGGGTGGGGAGGATGACCAATGTTGTCTCATTTCCTGAAATGGCATTACTGCTGTTCTTTAATCCTTAAAATGGACCTTCAGGCAGTCAATTTGCAGGCAGTGAGGTGTGAAGCTTTGTAATGATGGGTTATTGACCTGTTTGCTGTTTTCGCAATGAGGGCAGGAGCCAGATCTGGAGTTCCTGTCCCTGACCAACTGGCTGCTTTGTGTCAGATTTCTCTCCCATTAAATACTAACATTCATTTCAATAAAGGAGACTTTAAGCCTGTGTGTTGAGGGGGGAGGGCTTGTTGGAATGCAGCAGAGATGGAGACCTTTCCTCCGCTCCCCCCTTTCTAATTTAATGAGAGATAGAATTCTTTCCAGTAGCTCCTTCTTATGCCAATTTATTTAAGAACTTCATGCAATTTAAGAGTAAAGAATGTAAAGGAGATTACTGGTCATAAAGTAAGAACAATATGAGACTAAATATGCATTAAATGATTAGATACACCTGAGAGGTTAAAATAAAAATCATTAGAAGCAGGGTGTGGAGACGGACACTTTAGAGTGACAGAATTAAGAACCAATGCTATTAAAGATAGCTTCTGCTGTTGAATATTTTACCACTGGAATTTTGCACTGAGCTCATCATTCAATTAAAGGATATTAAGCCATTAGTTATCTGCTGCAGATGTTAGTTAAATTTCATAGTAAATGCACTGAAATCTATTAGAGGAATTTAGATTCATTACCATCAAATCAATTACTGGTAGAGCATACAGAGATGCGTGTAAATGAGTGGAACAAAAAGTTTCTGATTAATCTTCTCTCCAGAGGGGCTTGAGGACATGCATGTAGAACCAAATCTCCATTTAATACTGTTTATTTATTGCCTGTGCTGTGTTCTCGTGGGCTGGAATGTTAATTTACACGTATGTGCATGTGGAGGACTCCTAATAGTCGTAACATTGTCTTGGGTTATACGCTCTTGCAGCTTTGTGGACAGTCTTAACCTGTGCATGCCTCACATTTTCTAACCCATTTATACAACCCAATTTAATAAATAGATTTTTTTAAGACAGAGTTGACAAAGGTGAGGGACACAGAACCGAGACCCGAACAGGCCAGGTGTTGGAAAGGTTTCAGTCTGGCTTCTCTCTGCGCCTGGCTGATTGAACGAGAAGCAACACTTTCCCGTCTGCTGTGTGAGATAATTTGATGCACTGCTTCTGGAGAAACATGCACCCAGAGATTGACTGACGTGCAGGTGACAGGAATTACCGCTGTTCTGTTATCTTGCGCCATAGTCATTGGCATAGTCACCTTACAGAGTGATCAAAACAGCCAAGGTTGATGTGTGCGTCTGCAGAAGGTAGGTCTGCAGCGTGATAGCAGGCTGAGATCTACTGTTGAATGCTACTGCTGTTTTATTCTTTTTTTGGATAGTTGTGACCTGTGATTTCCGAGCTCCAGGGCAGTGATGAATACTCCAGACCGTGAGCACAGGCCGAGCCCCTCCTGGGATGCCAGGCCAGGACAGTTGCTTCCCCATTAAAGGAGAACGTCCTCAAATTCATATTTCCACTGTTAAACGTATTCAGTATCTTGGAATTTTATGAATTTTCAGACATGATTCAGAGTGATATTCAAAAGACATCCATTGTATAGAAAACCCAATGCCCTCCCTGAATATGTATTTGTTTTATAGTAGGCAGTTTCTTTTACTTCATTTAAATGGATTTTAAGCAGAGCAACTTGCTAATTATTCATCGAAATACTTCGGGGCAGCGTTTCAGGGTCAAAGGGTGTTATGTAAGGGTCCGTGCCGAGAGCTGAATCGGCACCTTCCAGGATTACATTCATAACATAATATTGTCTGTGGAATGGAAAATGCACATGATTGTATTTCATCTGATAATTAGACAGTCATTACAGCACATAAAGCCAGAAGATAATATTTTAGATGTAGCACTCGGCTACAGTAAAGGGGCCAACACTATCTTTAGAAGGCCTCATTTAAGAAGACATGTCTGACGAGCCCCAGAGCTGGTGAGAAAAGTGCACATTCTAAACACTCTAGCCTTGGCTGTGATATACGATTATGGTGTGCGGCAGTTAACCTTGTTTTGACTTTGGTCTTGGGATTTATAGCACTTGGATTGCCCTGGGCCTCTGACTTGTTTTAATTGCAGATCTAGTGTACTAACTCAACTTATTCTTTATGATGAGCGCAAGCTTGGAGAAGAGAGGGCAAGAAAACAAAAGAAAGAAAACACACACACACACAGACTAGCAGTCCTCCAAACAAACGTGCAATGGTTTTGTGAAAGCAATGCGCAGTTAGCATATTGGGAATGTGAATCAGATCAGCTTCTTCCTAGTGGAGACTTCCAGCAATACAGCATGAACACTGTGTAATGCTCAAATTGGATTTCTTGTCCTGCTGCCGCTATCTTGTCAAGCAAGGCGGAAATGCAATCTCAGATTTTCTCTTTCTCGTGCCCAATGAAATGAAAGACTTTGGTATTGGGTACCCTGCTGTTAAGGACAGCTGAAGTGTATATAGTATCAGCGATGCTGACACCAAGAAGCGGTTTTTATTTTGTATTTTCTCTCACTAGCAGAACAACGCCCTGACCTAATGGAAAGTGTCTGCCGTAGCTGGTGGTTTTTGTTGAGAAAATATGGCAGACCGCGTTATCTGAGATTACTGTCAGTGCTGGCCAACAAGGCACAGATGATGATCTCTTCATTCAAAACTCCTGCCCTGAATCATTATGCAGGCCTGTGTAATAATAATGCTGATTACTAACATATGGGAATCAATTTGTTAAATTTCATCTGGGCTCCAGTTCTTAACTTGACTGAATTCAGAGAGAGATTAAAGGCTTGAATTAATATGTTGCCGTTATATCCAGAATGTAGTTTGTATAAGCGCACATAACCAGATCTAATTTGAGTCAGGTTTCAGTCTTGAGATGTTGACATCACTGGCGACTTCGGAAGCCAGCAACCAAAGGCTTCAAATCATCTCTGGCATGTGCAGGCAAATTCCGTTCCAAAATTGTTTGCTGATGTAATTAGGAAGAAAAGGTAACATGCTTGGCTTCATATCTGAAGTTTATTTCCAATTTTTTTAACTCTATTTAACTAACGTCCTGTAACAAGAAAATAACAAAAGCAGGCTACTGGCAGGGCTTTACAATAATGACGTTCTCCAGAATTAGCAGGTGAGGAACATACGGTCACTGACAAGGAACTTTACAAGCCTATTGATATCCATGGCATTGTTCGGAAGCTCTGTGCAAAGCACCATTGCAATCTGTGTCTATCAGAAGCCTTTTCTTTTATCACTGAGAGCTGCATGGTCACATGCAAGCATGTGGTTCACAAGCGGAACTTCCTGACAGTTGCCGCTGAGACCAGTTCAGACAGGATAAAGCAGCGATTTAGCATGCAGCGTTAGGCACGGTGCAGCGGGCAGATATGGAGCCGTCTCTTCTCTCCACTGTATCAGTCCAGACCAGCTTGCCCAGTCCTCTGCTCAGTTGTTATTTTTGGACTTATACACCTCCTTTGATTCCATATTGGCTGGACTTCGTTAGCTAGAAGGACCAGATGTTAGCTATTGGAAATAAAGTTAAAACAGCGCAATATCGAAATGTGAGTCCTGAAACTTTGCTCTGTAAAGTTTGTTCCACAAAGGCTGCATAAAAGACCCGTTTTCATGTCACTTCTAGTGTGAGATTTCTTCTTTTTTCATCAGCGTAGTGCAAATCTCTGGGAAGGAAGCGGGCTAATAATTTAAGCGATGAGCCATTTGGATCTCTACCTTTAATCCTCACTAGATATTTATGTGCAATATGTGCCTGAGACCTTCTTTGGAGCGCTGGCCTACACTTCAGGTGCTGAAGCGTTAACTCAAACAGGCGTTTCCTGAGGCTCTGAGTCATTTCCTGTTTGCTCTAAGAGGCACAGAACCACCAGACGTGACTCGACTGACTGGGTCAGTGAACTGAAGCAGCCACGCCTTTATGAAGGCATAGAGATGGGTGACTACTGGTCATCATCATCAGGCCATTCCCCCCGTCCTGTCACTTTCTACATGTACTCTTGTCTTTCTCATTTCCTTGACTTGGTTTACTTTTCAGGATGAATGCAGCAAGCCACTACCTGTGGAAGTCAGTAAGAATTTGGCAGCCTATACCACCTTTTTGCTTCTGGGTGCTCAGTATCACTGTCTTGTGTTTCATGTTCACTGCCTTTCAGGTCCTCTTGCGTGTGTGTGTGTGTGTGTGTGTGTGTGTGTGTGTGTGTGTGTGTGTGTGTGTGTGTGTGTGCACGTGTGTGCCTGCTCTGGAGAGACATGAAACAGCCCCTGTATAATGTGAACATCTCAGCTGTTCTATACTGTCACCCTAGAGTCATATCCACCCATCCATCCTAGCACTGTTGCCTCACACCTCCAGGGCTGGGTGTTGAAATCTCACCTCCAGTCTGTGGGCATGGAGTCTGCATGTTCTCCCTGTGCTTTGTAGGTTTTCTCCAGGTACTCTGGTTTCCCCCTACAGTCCAAAGACATGTGTTGAAGGCTGAAAGGTGTTTTCAAATTACCCAGTGTATATGTATGATTCTGCGTGTGTGCGCATATGTGTGTGGGTGTGTGTGCGTATGTAGAGGACAGTCATATCCCCAGGATTTGTACCACTAGCATCCCCTTCCTCAGTCGGCTTCCTGCCCTTTGTGTTTGTTAGCAGGCCTCATGTACCCCATCTCAGCACCCCCCCCCCCACCCCATGCCCTAGCTCTTGGTCTGTCACAGCAGTTAACATCCCCGGGCGGGTAGCTGTGGCAGCACACTGCTGGCTTACAGGGCTGCGGACCCTTAGGGCTCACTTTGGTGACCATCAATGCAGCCGTGAGCCTCCTGGCTACAGAAAGAGAGAGTAGCCGGGTGGGTGTGTGTGTGTGTCTGTGTGTGTGTATGGGTGCTGTGCAGCTGTGCCGCAGGAGCACGCTCTGCCTTTGCACACACCACTTGCACAATTGTAAATGTAAATGCGCCACAAAAGCCTTTCAAACACCAAGGACAAAAAAAAAGAATCAAACACATTTATTGGTGCCGACAGATACAAATGCTTGCGTTGAATTGGTTGTAAAATGCATTCTTCAATGCTTGTGGAAATTTAGTGAGCAGTTTGTAAAATTACGGCTTCTCTTCCTTTCAGCCTAATTTATGAGCCTAATCTAAATACAGAATACTTTGTAAAATAGTAAAAAAAAGCATCATATTTTGCTGAACTTTGGTAATTCATATCCATTCAAAACTTACCTTTGGCTAAAATGTGACATTTAAGTATTGTTAATTGTAATTGCTTGCAAATATTTCATGCAAATGTTAATTGTAATAGCTTACAAATATCAACGGGCACAGGCGAATCAATTGTGGCATGAATCTCAAGGAGCCCATACACAATACCAGGCCTTTATGCCTCATCATCAGTCACAAGCTTCCAGAGGTTTTGGTTTCAGCAATATAAAACCCATTAGAGATGTACCTTCATGCTCAAGGTCACTTAGCCCACATTCTAATAGAATCCTGGGCTGTATAACAAGCAACCTGAGTCACAAAGAAGATATGTCCTAAGGTATATTTTATTTCAACCTTTGCATTAGTACTGCCACACTCCTTTCACTGTTTCTGTTTATGTAGTTGCAGTGCCCCCCCCCCCCCCACCTGTTTTCACACTAATACATTAATGTGCCACACCCATCTTATCTTCATGACATTTTGTCCTTTAGAAACAATGTGTAGGACAATGCAGCTTCAATGTGTCGTGAAAGAGCTCCGGCTGAAAGGTAGCATTTTGATTTTATCTTAGAGACGGCTTTAAAATGTCTGTTCTGTTTATTATCGACTTAATGTTCTCAATGCGGCCCACGTGAGCTGCTCGTTTCCTTTGTTTCTTTTTGAGTCACCCTTCAGAGCATCCCTCTGTGTTCTCCTGCTCTTTTTTTCTCACACAGACTCCAAGACACGTTTCCTCTTCTCTAGGCTCATAACTAATGCATGTTCTCGTCTAAAACTCTGCTGAGTTTGAGCGTCGGGGAAACTGTCTTGTGTAGCCTTTCAAAAATAGCCTCCTCTGTCGGTCAACACCGATCTGACAAAAAGGCTCTCGTTCTATCAGAGGGCCGATGAATCATTTGTGAATCGGCAAATGCTGCGCCCCATTCCTAAAGTGAAACTGTTTTTATGTTTTGTGTTGCAATTAATATTAAATGACATTTTGAAGTGACTTTGTCTTTTCAAAACCAGTTAAATTCTGACCTGATGTCTTGAAGACATCAAATACATGATAAGACAGTCGTGGATGTATTGCTTTTCAGTTTGTCTGCTGTAGAACGATAGTTTAGGGGGTCTTGTGAAAACCTTTAATGCTAGTTCTCAGACTACTTGATGGTGAGTTGTTGGTTCACATTTTTCATGAGGGAGGGGAGGAAAGTTGCAGAAAGGATAGCATACCTCTGCTTAATGGAAGAATATTCGTAAGACCCCAACCCTAAGCAAGGTGAACTATTTCACTGTACTATATAAACTACTTCGACCTACAGTTTTGCTTCACATTTTCAAAGTGGGGAAAAATATCTGAATCCAGCTTAATTTTATTTATTTTTATAGAGTAAGAGCCAATTGAAATATAAGTAAAGTCAGCTGTTGGCTAAATTCAGTCCATATGGTAAAGGGAAAAGGTGAGATTTTTCATTTGTACCCGTATTGTATCACATTTGTACCACACTGAAATTAGTATGTATGGATATATACAAGTCCTGGACAATGTAAATAGTTACTACATTACGTTAATATACATGGAAGGAATTCTAATGCATTTCAGAGCACTTAAATATGTGTAGCGTTTAGCCTGGTCAAAACTAAATTTTGTTCCAGAATTCACTGTTACACTAATTTTATTATGTTCATGGAATAAAAACTGATTTTGAACATTTTTGCTCTTGGGGTTTAATTAGGTGTGGAAATGTGGGCTTCTGTAACGAATATTATTGTTCTGAAAGCAAGATTTTCTGTCTTTGAAACTTAATGTCTTTTTTACAGATGTTTCCTTAATAGGCTCAAAGACGATGAGTTCACGCTATTGAAAATATTCATCTATTTTTTGATTTATAGCAGAGGACGAGCGTATGAAATGAAGAGCCGTATGAAACATGCACTGGTAGTTTAGTGACTTTCACTAAAGTAAACACATTTAAAGCAGACTTTAATGTGAACTGATAGCTACCTGATGTGTGTTTCCGTACAAAAATAATTCCTTCCATTGTAGAAATTTATCATCAAAAATGGGTGCTGATAGAAAGTTACCGCCATTATATATTAATTAGTTCTATATTATTTTCTGCTGGCTTGATGATTGCTCTCCTTTCTGGTAATATAGCTTGATGGTCCTTGAACCTGATAAGCTGAATGTCCTTGAAGAGGTGTTGAGAGATTAGGGGATCAATAAAATATCTCAAATTCGAAAAAACAAGATCAAGAACTTAGATGAGCCAATGGTGAGGGTGCGGCATTGTTGCAAAGTTTTAGGATATTGTCTCAAAAGCAGCGCAGTCATGAAGAGCACAGCTGATCACTTGTCACTGGTTATTGCTGTGTTTTTTGTGACGTAAATAGCTGCCAAGGCGCGGCTGCTAAAAATCACAAGTGGTAATAAAAAAATTACACAAATTACTGTAGATTCAGCTGCGACAGATTAGATTCCTTTCGATTTAGCCTGAGCTCATAGGGACAGATGTGAGGGAAAATGGTGTCGGTAACTGCTCTCTTCAAAAACGAGAAAACTGTACCATCAAGAAATCTCTTCAAGAGGAGTGTGAAAGGTGAAAATATGAAAGCACCATCTCACAATGCAGACGGTACCTCTCTGTGAGGTAACCTTTGATTTTAGCCACTCTGTTGCATGCAGGTGCTGGGATTCTCTGGAAAGCAGACATTCTGTTTCTTTCTGTGTGGACATCATTAGCCTTTTGGCACAGCATGGAACCGTAATGAGTCACCTGCTAAGGAGGGCTGCAGCAGTGGAAATAAAGCAGCACTGCTATACATGCTTTACAATTAACATGCAATACGATACCATAAACTAATTTAGAGGGGTACAGATTAGTTTACAAGAATTCTAAGTGGATTGTTTTAAATGCTTACATCTTAGGCTTTCTTCATGAAGATCAAGTATCATTTAAGTGGAAGATGCATGCTGATTTTGCAAACGAGATTAATATGTATAGTAGGCTTCATTTTAGTAAAGGCTTTTAAAAGGCCTAGTTGTAAAGGTGATAAGTGTTGGAAGTGAAGTGCTCAGTAGCAGTGTTCAGTAGTTGAGACATGAAGTTGGCTTGGTTTTTCAAATTTGTTTGACTTCACAATGGAAGCTCTGAATGATGAACTTTTTTTATGCAAAGTGAAATCCTAATTAAAGGTTGTATTAAATGTGCCCTTTATAATGTGAATGGCTCTCTGGCAGAAAACCCAGGCGTTTTGAGGCATATGAACTTTACATTAGTGCATGTTCTTTTTTAAAGAAGGGTTAAATGTGAAATAATTTATAGCTGAAGTCTTTTAACTACAAAAGAAGGAAAGAATACTTTATACCTATCTAAGGTTTGGGGGGAAGGGGGGTTAAATATGTTGTGTATTGTATGTATTCAGATGTGTTGTGTACAGCCTTACAATTTAATACATTCATAAGAACATTAAATGATATTATATTTTAATCAAAATGATATTTAAAGATATTTTATGAAAGGTAATGTTTATTTATTTTTTGTTAATTAACTGCAGTTAATTAACTGCTTCATACTGAAGCAGTTTCAACATGACTAAATTAAATCTAAGGCAATGTTTTTTTTTTGAACAAAGTAAGTGCTAATAACAGTTAAGTAAGTACTAATAACAGTTTAATGTCCTGTATCTACACAGCAAGTACAATAATGTTTTTACCTTCCTCCATCTGTCTTCATTAAAAAAGCCTCATAGAACTATGCTGATTCAGAGTAGAATTGCATAAAATATCATAGGGATAAAATAATGTGCACTGTGAATTAATTCAAATTAATGAATTTGTTAAAAGTATGTTAAAAAGCTTGAACATTTGTGATTACATCACATGCTCATCACTATTCATTGGTTTGCTGGCCGTGTCCATTCACTGCACTGTGCAGAGCTGTTCCCTTCACTCCTGCATGCACTTGGCAATAAACTCTCCGTAAGTACTGAAAGTAACGTATTTAAGTGTGATGATTCACAGGCACATGCCACATAGAGGAATACAAGAACTTCGTAATGTTATCCATCCATCCATTATTAATTTTTTTGATACTGAACCGATTAGTTTGCGTGTTGGTTAATATCTTAAGAATTTATTTACACATGTTGTACATAAGTGCTCTTTGAATTTAAAATAGTGCTATCTGTTAAAGTAATAAATGAAGTTAGAATATTCCCTGTGTTATGACAGACAGGATATTTCTTTCATATATATATATATATATATATATATGTGCCACACTGATGACTCTGGTCTGCATTCCTCTCTCCCACCCCTATAGGCTATTCTTGTTATATGACATATTTTGTCGCCTTTGACTACCATGCCTTCCTGAGTACTGGAAAATCTGGGTTTTCTTTACTGTATTTATTGCATTGATCATGATTTCCAGGATCCCTCCCAGAGTAGCAAATGATTGAAAAGTCAGTTCATTTTTCCTGATTATACTTTTTGTCCTGTATTTCACGTATATTTTAAGTAATCATTTGTACTCTGCAGAAACATTATGAAGACTTTTTGTTTTCCAAGGTAATTTATCTGAATATTCCCAGACTGCTTGTTTTGTTTTATGAAGTTCCCAGAATACATTAACATTGCTATTTTAAACTTTCACCTAAAATGGAGGAGAACATTCCAAGTAAATGATTTGTCTTATTTTGCACAATGTGAGTCATTTTATCTTCCTGTGACATTTCTTCAGATTTCCTTTTTTGTATGTAAATATCTACTTGTTGAAATTCAACACTGATGTAAGTTGACATGGTTATCTATAAACTGATATATTCATACCTTACCTAATATAATGAACACAAACATATAATGTAAATAATAAATACATCTTTATTAAATAAACCATAATGAAACCCTTCTGAGAAGGCAGGAGACAGAGTTATTTAAACCAGGTCTGCCTGTACACTCATGGTGCTTCAGCCAGGGATCATTCAGGACTCCTACATTAGCAGATGGAAAAAAGTGAGCTGTGACTAAATGTTGCCACTTTTTGGCTTTAATTAAGCACTAATGTAGCTGGCATGCAAATACTGTAAGTCCCACCCTTTGCATTAGACTGTGCCTTGCCTGTTCCTTGAGAATGCAATTTCACGACAAGGGTCATTGAGTTAATGAGTTGTTTAGGGGCAAATATCAAGGGCTGCAAGCCATTAAACATTTTTTTACCACTTTTACAATACCTCTTGGCATGGTAAATGTCTCGTTCAATAGTTTGTAATAATCTTCTTAGTGTGGTTTTAAAGAATGGCTGTAGTGTGTGTAAATTTAGAAAAATCAATGAAGACATATTATTTAATTAAGTATGTATTTCAGATATTGATGTTGAGGAAAGAAATCCCCAACATTTTATCATTGAACTGAAGTATTGGTGTAGTGGTGATGAGGGGGGGGGGGGTGTAAAGATAAGCCAACACAAGGTGGTTCAAGGTCACCTGACTGCCATTACACGATGTTTGATTGTTGGTTCTCCTGTTAGCCTGTGTGAAATAAATATGATGTGCTGTGCTGACAGCTTTAGTACTGCATCGGCACTGTGTTTATGAACAAGTCAGTGGACTGTTACTCACAGCCTATGGGAAATGAAAAGGCAGACAAGTATACATTTTGATAAAGACACTGCAAAGCCGAGGCAGCCAGACTGACCGCATTTTTGAAAACGACCAAGTTTTTAAAGAAAACGTACGGAACGGAAGCAAAGTGTTGACACGTGCTGTTTGGCCATTCGCAAGCCATGGGAGCGAGGAAGAGAGTAAAATAAAGCCGAAAGCCTGTTTTGGGCCGCCATAAACGGCTTGCTCTCTTCTCTTGCCCTTGGAAGACAGGAAGCAACGGAGCGAGCGAGTGGAGGGCAGGTAAATCATTGTGACTGCGTGGATCCCCCCTAAACTAAACAAGTTGTCCTAAGCCGCGTGTAATTCACCTCACAGATGATGGGTTTTACAGCTTTTACGTGTATTATATCCAGTGGGGATCTGTATATCTGTCAGCATGTGAGTAAATTCCATTCCGCCCCTAATCTCATTTGCCTGCGGTGCCGATGGCGCATCAAATGCCAGCGACTTTCTGTGCTCGGGCACTGCCACCAGCGTCGCGTTTGAGAGCAAATCCCATCTGTCCCCCATGAGCTGCTTCATCAACCACAAAAATTCCATTATCCAGGAATGTTTTAAAGGTCTAATGGGGTCCTTATCTTTATTTTGCACTGGAAGAATTTAATTATATGTGGTCCTAAAAGTGCCTTGGTTATCAGCGAATAAATTTACATATCTGTCTTTTTTGTGAAATTATGTTTTTTTATGATTATTTTTGCAACTAACAAGTACATGGTTCACGGACAGCACGCGTGCACAATCGTCCTCGTTGCACAGGCGCTATTTTGCGTGGCTGCGTTTCCCCTCCGGCACTCGTCCATTCATGTCATGACAGCGTCCCAATGATGCTCCCCCCCCCAGGTTACTAAGCGAAATCGGTGGAAAGGCCGAGCCCAAGCGGCAACGCAGAACAGTGTTTGTTCAGCATTCTGTGACGATGGATGTGGGAGCGGCTCACCCCGCTTTTTAATAACGCCCGAAAGATACAGGAATACACAGAGCTCCAAAACATAATGAAAGGGAAAACAAGCAAACAAGTGAATTTTAATAAAAATTAATTAGAGCCATTCACACATATTTGTTCCAGTTTATTCAAAGAGAATTAGATGATAATAGATCAAACAGTACGCATTCGCAACGAACTAAACATCTTACGCTTTTCTTTGTATTAAAATTTCATACTTGCTTATTTTGTTTTTTCATACATATTTTTCTACTAAATTGCAGACTGTTGTACGAACAATCTTAAAAATAATGAACAACCCAGGTGTATTTTACTTATAGAAGCACTAAGGGAATTATATTGACTTTTTGACTGGAATAACATTTTGTCTGTTTAAATAGACAGTAGAACAGTTTAGCTGCAGTTTGTCCATATGATTGACTCCGTAGCTGGTGCTCATGGAGGTTATTTAAAGGGCAGAGTGTTTAGTCAAACTTCCTGTGAAAAACGGACGTCTTTGACAGAATGTTCCCCATGCAAGTTCATCATAGCTTTCATTAGTTTTGAAAACTTGCTGTAAGTCCAGCAATTTAGGCAGGTTTCACCGGTAAATACCGTAATTTACATATTCAGTTTGTATTGTGTTAGATAATGGAAGTTTGAATATGGATACTTATTTGAGCTGTTGATTATGCGATTGTTTTCTTTAAAATTTAATGCCGTTGTCTAATTGTATAAGTAATTTTATAACCAGTGTCGCTGTACTGTACTTTTGTAGCACATAACTTATAAAACCTAATTTTTATTTAATGACAGCAGTTTACAAGTGTTGACATTTGACACTTGTGTAGGTTTACAGTATATTGCTACATAGTTTAATGGGATATGTCAAATTTAGCTTTACTTAATTGTAAACTGAAGGAATGTTGCTGGAATTTGCATTTGTGACCTTTTGGTTACAAGAGCAGTATAAAATATAACAATCATTTTCTCCACTTGTCTTGCTCTGCCTCATAATGCAGATGCAAAAATGTGTCTTTGAACTTTGCCAGGACCAAAACTGAGACGTTTTGTTCACAATGCAGTCTTCTCAGTTCTCATAATCAATAATTATCTGCCTCGTTGGCAGTCAGTAGACAGATTTGGCCTTTCAATGTCTTCCGCTGATTAATAATCGTCAAAGATTGATTTTTTTTGTTATCAACAGAGCCATTATGCTTGATAGAATTATATGTATAACAGAATGAAAGTTTGTTATAAATATTCAATTTTGTGGGTAATGGATGAAATCACGATCCCATTAAATCAGCCAAGGTAGCCATAATTAAAAGTAATTTATCATGGAATTTTAAATTTCCAATTTCCTCTTAAAATTTGTAAAATTATATGTCTTGTTAAACAGCAAAAACAAGTAAAATCATTCTGTTCATCCTATGTATAATATTCATTGTCTGGAAGTGATGGTTACTGGGTTGGTGTTAGGCAGCTGCCATTACTCAAATGCCTAGAGAATATCTGGTTTTATTATTTACTACAACTCAGTGTAAACTGGCAAGGGAGTTATCTTAAAGCATTTTATCAAACATGTCTTAAAACTGACTGCGTAATCAAAGTTTGAAAATTTAATACTGTACAGGTGTGTGCTCTGCCAGATGGTCCTGCTATATTCAGGAAATTTCCTGCCATTTTGTCTTCACTGGAAGCTTCAGCAGTGACGTTTGGTTTAAAAAATGCACGATAGATTGGGTTTTGGCAAGGATTTACTCTATGATTTAAATGATTCAGTTTCTTTTAGTGTGCCACAATTTCATTTTTCTTCTGTAATAATAAAAAAAAAATCAGGAAAAATCCATTAGCAGCTTGTACATTTTTTGTTTCATCGTGTTTTTACAATACCACAATGCTCCCAGAATTACAAAGTAAAGATATCAAAATAACATTACACTGAGTATAAATACTGTCACTGATTTCTTTGAAGTGACTTTTGACAGTAATGCACATCACCTAAAAAGAGAGAGAGAATAAAGATCTGGGGTATAGGATGTGATATCATGCTTCCACAAGGGGGAGCAAGTAGGTCATTGTAGGCAACTTAACCGGCCAACAACATACCTGTGTGTCTCATACAGAACTGCCATTTGCCTGCAGGTCGTTGATTAGTGCTTAGATTGTTATGTGGCTCTCCTTCAATCACGGTTAGCTTCCAACCACTGCAGTGCCACAGGACCACAAATTATCCACTGTAATTTCAAGACTTGCAGATCGTTATTTCTCCTCATTGCTGGCAAATGTCACGTCCGTGTGGATGTGGTGCACAGTGAGATGCAGCTGTTAAATATCCAATTTAAATAACTTAAAGGGCTGCAGCGTTCTTTGGTGAGACCTTATGTGTAGCACGCAGATGGAACAGAAGTGAATCGTTTCCTTATAAAACTTGTCAAGAAACATATGTGATGCTGTACCTGCATGTGAATGGGGCAGGAGCCTTAAAGCAAAAATGCTTTCATATTTCTAGGTCGATAAGCCAAATAGCTGTGGGGAGGGGGGGGGGGGGGGGGGGGGCAACCATTTTGCACAATAGGCAACAGGCCGCTGAGATTGAGTAGACAATTAGAAGAGGGATGTGTTAACAAT
>JABJVR010000087.1:8387157-8401714 GCA_025773905.1 Chitala chitala
GAATGGAAACATGAAACAACGGTTTACATGTCATTGATAGTTACATGTATTTTGTTGTATGGTTTATATCGGTGGACAATTTGTCTAGAGTTTTTTTTGTATTATATCTGTAATTTCTTGTTACCTTGAAAGTTTCAATTAATGGAAAATTCATACTGTAGATTAACAATATTAGAAATTTGAATCTTCTTAATATAAAGTAATACAGTACATCAGCAAAGGTGACTTCATGAATTGCAAATCCAGCAGAGGGTTTAGGTGATACAGTGATGTAGTGTGTGCCTAAATACAGTTCTGTTCATTAGTTTCAAGGCGCATCATCCTCCGGGGGTTCATATCTAGTGCAGGTCTGATTCAGAATTGCTTCTTAATGTGCGACACTTTGTGTAGGGAGCTCCACTTCCTCAGTCTCAGCCCTCTGGGGAGACTTCTTTATCATTAACCGTGTAGAAGAAGAGGAGTTGTGCGATCCGTTTCAGGATAAGAAGGAATAAGGTGGCATTAAGGACGCATTATCTCCCCCCAGTTGGGATGTGGCTGAGGAACTGCTAAAGCCAGGACATTTCCCCCTGAAGTGGTGCAGATGAATCAAGCCCTTTGACTCCGACACATGTTGTGAAGCAGCTGTGTGCTTCTGCCTGAACAGAACCGTCCAACCTGTGAGTTTGGGCATGTTGGTAGCACAATCAAAGGACCAGGCGTACATCCGGGGGTAGGGGTGCCACACACTTCTACCATATTGTAAATGTGGTATTATAGCATAAATTTAGGCTTTAGTTAATATTTTTACATATTGATGTAATAGCTATGTCCACTGTTGATCAGGGGTTCAGTAAAACACATTTGCTCTTATCAGAATAACCTCTGGTTTGCCAGTATTCTTATTATAGCTACATTAACAGCTGTGTTAATTTATTTCTGCAGTTTAGTAGCAGACACGCCTGCTTGGCAGGAAAAAGAAACATCATTACATACAGGTTTGTCCTTGAGTCAGTTAATATTCGGATAATATTAAGCACCTGGGAAAAAATTTTGCGTCTTCCTGTTGAATTTGCTAACTCAGAACAAACACGTGCCATCACACGGGCTGCGAGGTGGCGGCCACACATTTTGTAACTGCTAATGCTAGTGGAAACAAAACCGCAAATTAATGATATTTTGTTATTTTCTGCTGACGGATACGTCACGTCCAAGGACGGACATCATCCCTGCTTAATTTAATGGGGAACCTGCCGCCCCTGGTTGAATTCTGTCTGCAGCAGGGAAAAGCGGACGATCATTTATTTTCCTCATTCAATTTGTTATGTATGCAGATGGCCGTTTTTAAATTGAAAAGTCTATCAGCATTTTCAGTTTCGCGCTGTGTAAGGCAGTACTCCCACAGCAAAGGAGGCGGAACAGCTGAGATACCAGTAATCATTTTATATCATGACATTCGGAGTGACAGGAAAGCATCATTTAACAAATTCATGTCAAAAGATGAACAAGGTTTACTTATGTGTGTGTGGCCATTAAATTTGTTCAGTTACTGATTATGTCAGTCACCCTTGCTTTTTGAATAATGTGGCTTATATATTTTTTCTAGTGACGATTTCTTTAAACAGCATTGGTACATATAACTTTGTAACTAAAAAACTGTATGACACTTCTTATATGAGATGGTGTAGTCCAGCACATACGATGTGACTCATACTAGAATAACTGTGTGTCAGACCTTTAACTAAGCCCAGAAGGGCACCTCCTCAAAGGCCGCTGGGTGTTTCCTTGTTAGAAGCTCTGATCTTTCTTGATGTTCTACCTTTGTGCCTCTGGTTCCTGTTTGCTTTATGCGAGTGTCTTGGTTTCGCTGTTTGTGGGTCCACTGACTGTGTTAGTGTTTAGTTAGAAAGTGATTCATCTTCAAAGGGCTGTTTGTGCTTTTTCATTGAGTTCGGTGTTTAACGTTATCTGCTCCAGCCTCACCTGCGTGTGCGTCCTTCATCAAAACGTCTTTGAGGAGACCGTAGCAGCAGTCAAAGTGTGCCCACTGTTGCAAGAAGGCCTTCTGGAATAATCAGTTTTACACTTATGGATGTTAAAAAAATAACACCAAAAAGAACTGTTATTGTACAAAGTGGGCTTCTCCAGTGATACTCTTTGGTATGTTCTGGTTATACTGACTTGCATCCTGTATTATACTTTAATGTTCTTGTATGAGGTGTTCTATTAAAATGTGAAATCCTTTGTTAGAAACTTTGTGTTTTCCTTTTCTTCTAAGCAGCTTGATATTTCCATGACAAATAACAGAATAATTTAGAGCACTGCAGGCAAGCAGCAAAAATTTAAGGACATTAGCCATTTAAAATACCAGAGTCCGGTATTGCTCGTTATAGATTAGTGTTTTCACATCTTGAAAATATTTGCTGGCTTTGACTCCCAGAAGCATCTGTAAAATGACTGCTATTTGTAAGAGAAGATTCTAGAACTGCTTATCTATGGACCAGCTTTTGTATATGAGCATAATAAAGTAGGCCTGTGTGTTAGAAGGACGGGACGCAGTTCTGTGTTTGGGTTGAAGGCCTATAAAGAGCATGAACATGCATAATATTGTGTGCTAGACAGATTGTGTCTTGTAAAAACATGAGTCTCAGCACAGCGGTGTGCACCTGTGCAAGATATAAAGGTATGCACGTGTGTGTGTGTGTGTGTGTGTGTGTGTGTGTGTGTGTGTGTGTGAGAATGTGTGTCACAAGCATACTGCAGCCCTGGTCTGTGCCAGTCTTACTGGTACACTTTATGGGGTTTTGCATGTTTGTGTCCTTGTAGGTCTGCCTGATGCTTTTTCATTTGAGACTTCAGCTGGTTAATGGGCTTGATGTCACAATCGGGGGCCGAAAGGAGCAGGGGAGTGCCGTGTTTCCGAGCTCGTCTCCCGGGAGCGTTTCTGTTCAGGCTGTGCCGGGAGTAATCTCTCATCTGTTCCATATTATTACCTTACAGCGCGCTCTTTATCCGTTGGCACTCCACACGGCTCAAGGAGGAGTGCGTGCCCTGAACACCGGGTCTGTCCAACGGAGAGGAGTGATGTTGTGGGAGGGAGTGGTGGCTGGGTGTGCACTGCATATGAGCCAGTGGGATGTACCGTCCTGAATGTGGGACTGCCCCATACAGGCCATGTTGGTGAAATAAGTGCTGTGTAATTAGACAACAGCCAGTACCTTTGGCTTTTTAAACCAGACACTTGAGGTTAAAGTAGATGCTCTGGCTGACGCCACAGCTGCACAGATGTGCTGGGGTTGGGGGTTGGGGGTTGGGGGGAGTGGTGGTTACTGTGAGATGAAGGACGTGTCGCTGAAATGCCCTGCGCTTCTCCAGATGCCTCAGATGTTCAGATGTCAACGGTGGCCCGCCTGCTGCTTTTGGCTTTCTGTCTGGCGGGCTGCTGCCCTTTGAAGATGTTCCTTTTTCTTCCTGCGAAGGTGACGTCTCCTTTTAAATGTCCGCGTGGCACAGTTCTAAGTGCTACCAATTTGCTTCATCTTTGTCCATGAGTGCCCGCAGGGCATGCGTTAACAAGTGCTTCGCTTTCACGGTGAACAGGAATCTCCCTTGTAGCCGTGCCACTATTATTGAATTTTACACACGATGCAGCCTGCAGACAAGCGCACGCGTGTCCTCCAGGACCGCTCGGACAGTTTACATGTTTTGCAGGCCTGTACTGTGAAGAAAGAGCAGCATACTGATGTTGTCCTAGCTTCCTGTACACGATATTCAGCTCAGCGTCCTGATTTGTAGATAACCTGTTGATTGTTAGTGTGAGGTAAGGCTCGTACAACTCAATAGGGTTACTCTACATGGATTACGGTATGCGCTGTTGCTAGCATGTTACTACATTTGAAGACATGAATGCATTCATCAGTCAAATGCAACACAAGGTTAAAAAAAATTATAATTTTTCTGTTTGTGAAATGCCTGTTAGTTTTTCAGATGCAACCGTATTTGCAGATCAGTATTTTTAAATTGGGTCATGACAAAATCGGACACTGCTCTTGGTAACTAAACGATTCCCTTAATTTAACTTGCAAAAATAAATAGTGTCGATGTTTGTAATATTAAGTCAAATTGTACAATCAGTGGCACTCAGATTAACCTGCCAGAAACGTCAGGACAACAACACACTGTGAAAGCATTGTTAAGGACTAGTGAGAAGTTGTCTATGTGCATATAATTTGCTTCCATATATGGTAGAGTAGATGCCAGTTTGTGTTTCTCAGTTTTATGGTTATGTGAAGTTCGTTTTAGGGTACGTGCCATGGGAGCTTCTCCATTTTTCTCCCAGCTGCGCGTGCATTTTGCCTGCAAACCATGATCCGTTTAACGGGTTTTTTTTGTACGCATGTGAGGATATTTGAGAGTATTTAGCCCGTGTGTATTCCTCTGTTGCCCTGGCAGGTCTTCGTTTGCCAGAGGGCCTCGATCTGCAGGCTGTCAGCGTTCTCGGCAGGGTGTTTGAGTGAGTGACGTACCAATACAAATTACTACTGTGATTGGTTATGAAGACCTAAATAGCTTTCCAGAGCAGCGGACCCTTGGACCCTCTCCCATGCGCTGACATCTTTTGAAGTCTCATGGAGGCAGGGAAAATTAGTTTTGACAATCTACTACACGTATGAATCGTGGAGGACTGTGCTGCAGAGCCCCTGAAGGCAGAAAGAAAGCATACATTCTCAATGAGAAATGAAACAGGCTCTCCTGCTGCCTTCTGATAAAGGTGTCTTTATTTTTTGGATGATGCGGAAAGAGAGGGCGATGGGTGTGTCCCGTGCTTGAAATAAATCTGACACTCCGGCAATTAGAGACACAACACAGGGAGAACTTGTTCACAGTGCAGCAATCGCATCACGTTTATGGAGAAATCTTCATTTACATAGTGACTGCTGGCAGAGATCGTGTGGATATGCTCACCGTAATTACAGCCATATTGCTTCTCCAGATCAAGAAGATGATTTTTTATTTAAAAATTTGATTTCATGGCGTTATCATTCTTTTTCGAAGTTTGCCACAGCGTTTTGTCTGATTAGGTCCTATACTTAATTCTCCAGCAGTTTCTTGCGTTGTTCCCATAATTTAATAATGATGCACACTTAATTACATGTAATTAGTCATTAATCACAGAACAGTCCTTGGACTTAAATATTTATCAGATTTTATTTCATTTTCAGCACAGTGGAATATCTGCTTGTGATACGGCCTAAGGCTCTCAGCTCCTCTCCGTTCTCTTATTGTCTAGCGATTTTAGACGTTAAGCAAACATGAATTCACCATAACATTTTTATGCGTTATTTTTGCTGGCTTGTGTGAAGCTCTCTGATACGCCAAATGCATTTTTAAAAAGGTGCTTTGATCGCTCAAGTACGCCGAAAAGAAAGCAGCCCATGCAGAAAGTCAAACAATTTCGAAAGCGGGATGTCATAGGCAACCGATGTGAGCTTGTGTTGTGAACAGTCAAGTGGATTCCAAGTGTTGAGCAATTTAATGAACATTAACACACATTTACGATGGTTCACTAAAGCAGATAATGGCAAGCTCTCAAGTGCTTGGGAGTGGGGTCAAAAATGCCCTTGCAGCTTACATTCTCGCTGTTATTTGCGCCCCCCGGTTTATTTTTGTATTGTCACATGAGGTTACAGTTAAATCTGTTTACAATACATCTTACAAAAACAAACCGTACAAACTTGATCCCTTTCCCCCGTGTAAATACGCAAATGCTTTCGAGATGAACACTATTAGGGAGGAACTTTGAATTCAGCAGATGTTTGCGGTATGATTTTGTTTAGAGGAAGCTGTGAATTGCTCACTGTTTTGCGTGCGTGCGCAAGCCCCGATCATCATTTTACCGAGATAAACTTCTTACTTGAATTAGTTTTTGACAGCTGTTGAAAGCAGCACAGTATTAAACGGTACATACTGAAACCCTTTCACAGTGCTGTTTGTAATCTCATTAATGCAGTCACCCATGAAAGAACGGGATTCTTCTTGCTTGAAAAAGACTGGGTTCGTGTAATATCCATTATGGGTTTATTTATTCCTTTAAAAATTAATTTCTAAATATGCACTTCAAATGAAAAAGCTACATTTAATTTATCTTCATAATACACTTTAAATATTATACTTTTATTTTTTTAGGTGCTGAATACAACAGTGACAAGCTACATTATTAGGTTTTGTGTGAAGCAGAAAGGTATTATGGTGATATATGTCAATATGGGTTTTATCAATGCTTATAAAGAGCGTATGCATTTATAAAAATCAAGAACAAACAGCACACTTGCATAATCACTTATCCCCTTAATGGTGATCCATTTTAATTTTTAAAAGAAGGGCATAGTTTTGGTTGTAAACTGAGGGATTAGAAGATTGTCTCTTGTGTGTCTTTAGGGGGGTGGGGGTTGGGAGCTAATTTTGCCCTTACCAATGTTGAAATCAAACCAACATCCTTTATTTAAATGGACGGCACCCAAAGTTTGCACAGTAAATGTAAAAATGTAAAATATTTTGCTTTAGAAACACTAGTCCATCCATTCAGATCTTGCCAGAAAGGCCACAGTTCCTTTTAAGGATTTCAAAACATTGTTTCATTAAGAAGTTACCTAAAGAGCAGTGAACTTGCTGAAATTGATTTAATTTGTTTCTTGGAAATTACATAACACTAAATCCATTTTTCTTTTTCAGGAGATGTAAAATACATTTTTCCTGCTGTGTGATACACCGGTGGCATGTGTGCATGTGCATGCAGTATGTACTGTGTGTGTGTGTGTGTGTGTGTGTGTACTGTATACGTATAATGTGTGTATAAATACAGCATACACAGAGGTGTGTATGGTAAATCACTGGTACAGCTCCCTCCTGCCATGTAGGTGGCCAAGAATCATTTTACAACCAGTGCATCTCATCCACTGGTTCCTGGTAAAATAGTGTTACTGCTTTGTGAGGGCCTTGGGAATGGCTAAGGACAGCAGCTAAACCTTGAACAAATACAGATTAGAGTAGTCGGTGGTTGGATTCAATACCCTTTTGGCAGCTCATGCAGCCAGGCTGGTGTCAAATGTTATGTTTTGCAAACCTTTGGACCCCCCTGTCCCCCTAGGAGGGGGATTCTGACACTTAGATGACCCAGCATCCTCTCTTCCTGTGGTTTGGCACAGGTTGGCTCCCCGGAGGCAACACTCTTCCAAATAAGATACATCAGCATCCTCTCTTGAGGGAAACTCTGCCAACACACATGTGCATGTATAAAAATTTAAACTGCAGGTACCTACTGCCTTACCTTTGTACGTGTGTGTGTGTGTGTGTGTGTGTGTGTGTGTGTTTGGAAGGGAGTTATTTATATGGGGTTTAAAAATATATATTTCAAGACTCCTACTTGTGTATACACACACACGCACAAAATTCATAATTAGTGTTTCTGCATGAATAACCTATATTTACCTTGAAAACATTCATACTGTTTGTTAAAATTGCAAGTCATGCTAAATTTGCCACACAGTCCTTAACATACAGTTTGTCCATGTGTCAGTTTCTGTGCATGTACATGATTAATGGAAGCAAATCAGTGGCAGTTTTACCCTATTCACAATATTTGTTGGCTAAAGATGTATGTGTGGTTATACAAGTTAGACCTCGTGGCTGTCAACCTTTGAAATTTTGTTGAGAAAGACAGATGCTATTGCGCTCGGGAAAAAAAAGATACTGCAGATTTGAGCAAACAAATAAAAAAAATGATCACCTTGTTTAAATTGTAAATCTGCTCACTCAATGTATTTAACTTCAAATTAGAGGTTAACATGTTGGCATTTCATTAGTTCACATAGTTTTTTTTGTGAACTCTGTTCTCAGGTCTGTAAGTGTGAAGCAGATTTGAGTCTTCAGGCCAACACCTGCTACACTTAGCTGACGCGCATCCTCTTCGTTGCTTGTCTATGTAAATTCATACTTCAATTATTATTCCTATGTATTAGACTACCTTCATCATATTAACTCATTCTCTTTTTTTGTTTGGACTTTCCAGCTGTGCTTGACACCACACTATCTTTGCTTTCAGTCTTCCAGCGTCACCTAATACAAAATCCTGATTGCCTTAAGCAAAAGAAGAAATAAACTGCTATAAATACTAATGCGATTTTGGTCTGCTCAGTAGAAATTAATAAAATACCCTTTGTGACCTGTAGGTTCTACTACCATAATAGAAGAAGCTCGTACACATTCGTAACGATTTTTTAAATTTTTTGTTTCCTACG
Organism: Chitala chitala; assembly: GCA_025773905.1. Taxonomy (NCBI): domain Eukaryota; kingdom Metazoa; phylum Chordata; class Actinopteri; order Osteoglossiformes; family Notopteridae; genus Chitala; species Chitala chitala. The sequence continues at coordinate 8,395,434 of JABJVR010000087.1, forward strand.
TGTCTTTTTAGAATTAGCCTGTTTATTTTCACTTCGCAGCGCCACTCCCTCAGCTCCCGTGAGTCTGCGTTGTGAGGAGTATGTACAGTTTGGCCTGAAAATAGAAGCGGAGAAAAGTGAAGTGTTGCCACTTAAAGAACACGTGTGAAGCACAGTTTGAGACTCGGTTGTATTTTGTTTGTGAGACACAGTGAATAATACTCTTAACACATGCTATCCAGTGCTAGAACTAAGCCAGGTCCCCAAAGCGCCTGCAATCCTCTTATACACATTTATGTATTCAGCTAAGGATTTTAGGAAAACGCTCTGCACTCAGCTATTCGCTAACTACTTAAGGGTTGGCTGCCCTCTGCAAGTTTTATGATGTAAATGTGAGTTGAGCAACACCGAGTGTAACTTGTGTAATTTGTGGGAACCACCTGAGGATTCCTACTCACCTCGTGTCCTTTTCTTCCTTTAGCTGCGATGAAATATTTATGAGATGTTTTTTTCAGGCTTTCCGTTAGAGAGCGATAGCAAGTGTCCTTGCTGGTCTGCTTGGTATTTGCAGAATTAAAGTCTGATAGGCGTTTTTAATGTGTGTGCTTAGACATGTAACTTCACACACATTTATATATGGGTGGGATAAAGCCATACAGAGCAACACACACTTGCAGTGAGCCAGCCTTGTCAGTCAGACTAAGGGTGAAACTAAAATGACATCCGAGTCACACGAAGGCAGTTACATAACCATCAGGGTGTCTGTGTGTGTGTGTGGACATGTGTGATATGTGATTCTCCCCCACAAAGCCTTGCACAACGGTCAGCCCACCCTGCAGACAAACTTGTCGGTTGACACGGAAACAGCGATGCTGTAAGGCCACGTGCGTCTGAATTAAAAGCAGCTGTGAAATTCTCCTGATGATATCTGTGAAGCCTCGTTGATAAAGCTTTTCTGTTATTCATTTGGTGAATGGGAACACGCGGCCCATCTCCACTGCCTTTGTGAGGGTGATTGATGCTGGACGTGTTGATACAGAGCGCGCTCGGTTGTAATCATATGCCACGGCTGCCAGGCCCATTGATCAAACGCGTTAGTCAGACCCGCATTCACGACGCCGCGCTGCCGACACGTGCTCGTCCTCGTTACCTTCAAAAACTCCCTTCTTTAAAGGTGCATTTCGACATCACTATGCAGTTTGTTGTAGCTGAGCTGTCCTTGAACTTGAATTCAGACGTTCATGTTTTTAATGCTCGGATTCATCTTGGGGATTATCGTGTCCCGTTCCCAACCTGTTCAATGTAAAGAAAACTACCCCAGGGACCCTTGATTTCATGCTGTCGAGCTGGCAGCAGCACCAGAGAAACTGTGCCGTTTCTGAAAAGCAAATGTTAGCATATTAAGGATTATGAAAGTGAACTGCAAAGTGAAGCAAAACTTTGCAGCGCAGCGCGGGTGACCTCGATTGAGCAGCCCGTCGGCGCGTGTGTGCGTGCGTTCGTGGCACGAGAACGCCGCCGCGGTCGGTCTGGTCCACGTGCAGCTTTTACGTCACGTGTCAGCAGATACAAAAGCGGCTATTGATCCTAAAACTCTGGCTCAAGACCCAAGCAAGGAAATCTGTATGTTAGAGCATGCAGGTCCCACATGACCGTCAACCTCAGTGCTAAAAGTACTTATGTCCATTTTTAACACTTTGTGAGATATTTACTTAAGAGATTAGAGAGAAAATAACCAATTATATTGAGCATCCACTTATCACCCTCCAGTATGGTACTTAAGTGCATGTTGTCACAGGAAACAGGTCCCTTGTTTTGTTTGTGAACACGAAATTTTTATTACACTGTATAAATGTCCTCTCAGTATGTGTGTTCACACTAATTATGGATGTGGTTGTTTGGAAATTAAATAAACAAGTAACTACTTGCAGATTTCAACCTGACTGTGTGCTGAGAGATGTTAACTACTGCACATAATTTGAAAGCTCGGCACTTAGTGGACAGAACCAGAGTTGTTAATATTAGTGTTCAGAAGCAATTAAGGAGCTCACTAATGAGCCTGGTGGCTCAATGGGTAGAACATCAGGCTGGGATGCGGAAGTCTCTTGGTTTGAATCCCAGCCCAGCCACCAGGTGTGTCCTTGAGCAAGACACTCACACACTAGCTCCCTGGGCTCCACATGTGGCTGGCTGCACACTGCTCCCCCCAGGGGGATGGGTTAAATGCGGAGAACAAATATCGGTGTAATGTGTATGTGAAATCTTGCAAGTCAATTTGGATAAAATCTTGCATCTGCTAAATGAGTAAATGTAAAATATTATGTTTTACACTCGATATTTTAATCATAGAATTAATTGCATATTAAGACTGAGAAATAAATTACGCATTTGTTGAATATCTTGGAGGCATTGAAAAGTCATGCTATTCCATTGCCGTGTCAAACCCAACACACTTAAACTTCTACTGTTTTCAGCCGTTATGGTCTACCTTGACACAAAGGCAGCTGACACAGCTGCATTCAGTTGTTGCCAGGAGGGAAGTTCGCCGTTAAGGAGCTGACTGCATGAATGCCTGGCTGAGCCTTTTGTCAATAATGATGTCGTTCACTGTAGATGTCACAGGCTGACAGAACGAATGCAGCCACGGAGACTTGAGTGTCTGGTGCATGTTTACAAGCACAGGATTGGGCCCTGTATGCAGTAGGCTTGAGATAAGGCGAATCAAGATGCACAGAAAAATAGGGGAGAAACAGGACGATGAGGTTAGCGGTGTCCTGTAAATGGAGGTGTTCTAACTATAGCAGATGTCACTTATTTAATATGTATTTTATCCTGGATACAGGAGTGGAGTCTCTCCGCTAGCGATAATATGACCTAAGAAGAGCAACTGTACTGCAATGCAGATACACTGAATGTCTGATACAATCAGAAGCCTACATAAATAAATCAATATATCGAAATATAAATAAGCCAGTGTTTACATATGTGCTATGTACACATTAATGTATAAAAACTGTAAACTCCAGCAAACCTTGTTTGTTCCTTTAAGCTCTTAAATTAGGACTTAAGCAGTGTTTTCATGGCAAGAAAAGAAGAACTGCCATTAATACTTAACAGACAAACAGACGTTACCTTGTAACAGATGGAAATAACGTGAGCCGTGCTGATCCAAACATACAGGTGCACTGGAGGAAAACAAGCAGGCTAATTAAAGTGCCCCAGTCTCATATGTAATTTTTTTTTTTTGTAATTGGAAGTTCAGAGGGTATATCCTGAAAGCTCAGCACTTTTAGTACATTATAATAATCCTTCATGCAATCATCGGCGGTCCTGAGGGACAGCACACTTCTGTGTGAGTTAGCCCTCAGATGGCTCCATAACCTTGCGCTGAGTAGAGGACCCTGAGTGGTAGGAAAAGGTATAATACGATAGGCATCGTGCTGGGAGGCCAGCTATGCAGCCTGTCACCATGTGCCAATTGAAAGCACCCAGATTGCCTTGGCTGCTATTTCCCAGTGATGCTCTGGGAGTATAATGGTGCCGTTTTTAATGTGTCACCCTTCCGCTTTTAGCAGATCTTATTGAGAGCAGCTCTTGTCTGCATCAATTTGCGGAACGTTCTCCCGACAAGGCCGACAGGAAGCTCGTGCTAGAGGCGCTTCCTGGCACACGATCAAACCAAGCTGCTCGTTTTTCCTTTTTTGTCTCGGAAGTATTTGTTTTCACCCCCCCTCGTTTTAGTGACGTGCGGTTTGCCGGTGTGCCTGGCAGTCTGTGACCGGACAGTGTACCTGTGAGCGCTTTCGTCTAGAACACAATCTTCTTAGCACCTGAGCTTATGCGATGCAATGAGTCACGTGACACTGACAGAAAGGATGGTGAGCCACTCAGGAATCTCACTCATGCTGTGCCCACCCCCTGGGTACCAGCTAACTTACCTTTAGTGACACAAGCCCCATAGCCTTTGCAAAAACTATGCTAATTGTATGCAGGAGCTTGGGACCTTCCAAATACTGTCTGCAGGCTGCTGTCCACAGAATTTTTTTTTCTTTTGTGCTTTTTTAAAAATTCACGTCACAGTTCAAGCAGTTTCTTCCCCTTGTGAAGAAACAGCAGCATGCCTGTACAGGTCACTGATTGCATGGCAATTTGATTTTCACTAATGACATGCAACACTACAAATCTCAGCAGCACTTGTGTCTAACTGCTGTATGTGGCTAATGTGTGCAATTGCAGAGAGGCACAAAGTCAGTTTCTCTTAAATCAGTCATATAACTGTAAAAATGTAAATCTAACATATAGGCTGTAACAGATGTGTGGCATTGCCTGTGGTAAATGAAAATTAAGTAGATAAATAATATGAAGATAAAATATATTGGCAATAAAATACATAGCGAGGTATAGTAGTACAAACTTGAGCTCATTTACAGACAAATTTCAAATAAAACATAGCTCTGCTTGGTGGCAGATTTAGAAACATTGTGGCAAAGTGACCACTTTGGAGACTATGCGAATTGCCTTTACCCAGAATCGCCTTGGATGAATTTCAGTAGTTAGAGACATTCAGCATGCTGCTTTTGGGATTTAAACAAGCAGTGCTTAAAAGTTCAGTCCCACTGCTAGGCTGCATTTTGCCCTACGAAGCGATAAAGAAAACATTACAGTCCCAGGTGAATATGCTCATTTATTAATTGAACCGTCTGCAGTGTTTTTTTTAATTATTAAAATGAATGCTTTGTTTTGATGTGGTTGGTTGCAACTGTTGCAGGATATAGAAATTAATACACTGTGTATCAACTGTAGTTTGGGTACTTCAGCCTTTCCACTTATTAGGTTTGCTAAAAATGCAACTGTCGCTATTCTGTGGTAATTTAGAGGAAGAAATTGAAAAATATATTAAAAGCAAGAACATGAGTGTAAAAATTATTAATGTTATAAATGTTTAAAGCGCTTTTTGAGTTGCACAGTCTAAAGCGTTTCCGTTTGACCTAGTAATGGCAAATAGTCACTGTAACCAAATAAAGTATGAAATGACAGTTATGGAACTGTACAAGCAGCTGTAGTCATCTTTTATATCGCTCAAATTCATGTCTGTTACTGTTGGTGCCAGTTATCTATTTTGCTTTTTTGTGTTTCTCAGGACCTTATCACTTCCTGTGTGATGAGCCCAATATGTTCAGTCTTTTTAATTTCAAGCTTATTAACAAGGGATAAAGCAGACTGCAAAAATTAAAGGGTAAAATTAGCATTTGTAGACATGATTCTCTGTGAAATTAAATGGAGCAGGGGCAGCTGAAGCCGTCTCAAAGAATCATTTTTACGCAGTTCGTCGTGGCTTTGTTTACTTGTTTACAGTTCCAGATATGATGAAATCTCTCGACTGAGGTTTATAACACCCGGCGCCAGATTCCTGCGGAAAGAACTGGAAAAAAAAAGTAAATATGACTCATGGCACTCTTTTTCCACGGGGCTTTGCCTAACGGCATTGCGACGTTTCTGGGGCGCGAGCCTCGGGTTCTTGATGTGAAATTGCGGAAGGTATTTGAATTGCAAGCGGAGCGCCGCGGATCTCCAAGTGCGTGTTTAACGGAAACACCCCGAGAAATGATTTTGCAAAAGGAGAGAACAAATCAACAAGCCATTCAATTGTTGATGACGCCGCCGGTATAATTAACGAAGCAGCTTGATTTCTTGATTGTGGCTTTGACACGTTGGCTGCTCTGCCGTCTCTCTCGTACAGTTGTTGTGGGGCATACATCACTGGAGGCAAATCTCCTGTAATAACTGATAGGCAACAATTAATCGTATTTTATTAATCACGATGGGCAGCCATTGCTGTCTTCGTTTCACCACACACCCCGTCACCACCTTTTCCGCCAACCCGAGCAGATTTGTTCACGCTGGATGCTTTTATTGGATTAATGACGTGTGCTTGGCAGTAAAACTGAAAGGGAACGCTGGGGCCGATGCACGTTCTGTCAGATGTTTGCTGTCAGGCTTGCACCTGAATGAGTTTAACCAGGTATTCTGGATGGTTATAATTCACTCCTTGCTGATGTTTATTCATTTTCAGCTGCTGAACCTAGGCAAGCCAGGAGGGTGATGGTGGGGTCTGATGGAGAGATTCTGTATGTCCAAGATCACTGGACAGATGTGTGGGAAAACGTCAATGTATATGAAGGCCTTATAAATATAACATTTGTCTGACTTAAAATTGTAACGCTGTTTATTAAAGTGGTGGTTTCAGTGCACCTCACATGACTTGGGGGGTGGGGGGAGGGAGGGCTGCTGCTATGGAAGAT
>JABJVR010000087.1:8401724-8415738 GCA_025773905.1 Chitala chitala
CCCCCCCCCCGCCCCCCCCCCCCCCCCCCCCCCCCCCCCCCCCCCCCCCCCCCCCCCCCCCCTGCTGCGATGGAAGATTAGGTGAAGGGTTACCTTAAGCTGATGCTGAATATGTGTAAGAGACATTTTCAGTCACAGCACCTGACCAGGAATGGTGAGAAAGAAAAAAATCAGGAACTGACTCTCAAGGTTTAGCTCAGCCTAGAAAAAAATGTCTGCTGGCAAATGTAGCACGTACTGATCCGCTGCACGTTTCAGTCTCCGTCTGCAGCCGCGCTGCCTCGCCTTGCTTCTCAGTAGAAATGCACTGTGCTAGTAAACACCTCTGAGAGATACCAATCTTCTGACATCTGACATCATCACAGATAATCTGACAGTGGCAAGGGTCGCCGTGCAGCACCGGAGAAGCACCCTCCACAGTGTACGAGTCCCTCTTACGCTGACTGCAGAGGCGGAAGTAAAGCTGGATGTTAAATATAAATCTTCATGAATGTTTGTGTTTTTGTGTGTTCCATGGCTCAAATTAAAAAGTGTAGAGACGCCTGTGGTCTTTGAGAAGGCAAACATCTTTTCTACAGCAAAATGCTAGTCACACTTGCATGTCACAGACTTGAGGTTGTCTAATTACATTGTAATAATAGCTAGAGTAATAATAACACCAGACAAGTAACTTGTGAGTGCGTGTGTGTGTGTACGTGTTACTGTGTCTTGTGCTTTAGTGTTCGTACCTAGATGTGTGAGATCGTCCTGATTCCACAGCCTAAAGTGCTTTGTGTCACTGTGTGACTCATGCTTCACTTTACCTCCATTTCTGAATTGAGTCGCGGTGAAAGTTTAAATGCTCAGAGTGCTCAATAGCTTTGCAGAACACTTACAAACTCACAGACCTTAAGTGAGGCAAGTGCTGGCAATGTGTGTGTGTGTGTGTGTAGGGGGGGGGGGCATTTTAATATCAGAATTTTGCCCTCACTTGGTAAAAGTTCACGGCTGTATTTAGACTGTGAAAGGATACATGCAGTAAACAGCAGTGCTGGTTTTATATTCAAGGAGCCAGACCTTTTGGCCTTAAAGGTGAAAGGAGACAGAGGCAGCCGATAGTTGTTTTCCAGTATTGAAGGTGCAGTGCGAATCTGTTAGTTGTGCTTTTTATTGCCAACAGAGGGTGCTGTCACCACTCTTTACAGCACTAGTGTTTAGTTGTTGGCATCTTTCTAAAAGCAGACCATAATTACATATTTTTAAGATTTTAAGCATGCCACAGAAAGCCTCGTATTCAGTGTTGCCAGAACATAAATGGAAATGTAATAGTGAGAGGAAGATGTGCAATGGAAGTGCACATTTGGAAGTGCAGAGTATATAACAGTTGCCTTTATAACTAAATCCTTCCTTCTTTTGCCTGGAACATTTGAAAACAAGGTTGCTCAAATTACATTGGGTCAGAAAGCATTACAAATAGGCAGAAAGGGGTATTACATTGCAAAATGTGCATTAGCGCATTGCAGACTCAACAGTAAGCTCGCAGAATCAATAAACAAACCCACACAAAGGCACACGCGTGTGCACGCACTCGCATTCTTTACACGGAAGTCATATAATTAAACAAATTAGTTTCCTGAAAGAGTTCCAGAATGAGCTGGTCAGACAAAGGAATAATTGATTCTGTGCAGTCGGCGACTTTGATAATAAAGCCATTATCTAACAGAAGTAAAGCCTGGCCTTTTTTATATATATTCCATCTGACAGAAAGGGAGTAATACCCTGTCTCCTCTCGAATCCATCCATCACTTCTTTTAATCAGATGATAGAAATGTAGTTTGAAATCATGCGGTCTTTCCATTTGTTTTACTTTGCTGCCTGGAATGTATGTGTCTCGGCTCGGAGAGGGAAATAAAAAGCTGCGAGACTGTGCCGGGGGCTGCGAATGATAACTGCACGCACCTCGTTCTCTGGGGAAGGCTCAGAGAAGCTCGCAGAGCTGCGGAAGAACAAATCCACGCCATCTCCGGCTCGGAAACGCCACCCGCAACAGCCTCCCCCTGTCCTGAAAGACGACACGCAAGGGCACAGCAGCTGGGCTGCACATTATTTATTTTTATTTTTTTAGTTATTTTTTAATTTTGTGGGGCGTCCTAATATCGTGCCAAACCAGTGTTCTACCCCAGCTAGTCGCTGGAGCATCTGGGTCAAGGGTACAACAGCGGCTCTCCCAGCAGCAGGTCGCACGATCGCAGGACTCGAGGACCAAATGCCCGAGCTGTTTTCCCAAGCGTAGCGTGCTGCTACGTCAAGCTCGTCTGCGCCTCGCGGCGCTGCCCCTGCACATCGTTTTGTGCAGCTATGCCGCCTCTGACCTCAGACGTTATGTACTTCCGTGTCACCTGGTGCGATTTGACATGCCGTGTGTCTAGTACTGTAATGTATAGAAATCTCTAGAATTTGATGCACAGTCAACCTTGAGAGCATAAATGGCAAATTTACAGTTTTAATAACATATTGGTTTACAGTAGCTCAATATTACTTTTTTATTTAGGGAGATATACCGAATGTTTTGTCACCCAGTGCTGAAATTAGCTTATGTAATATTTATGTTACTAACAGACTTTCTTGTCTACCTACGTATTGTATTGATGGTGTCTGTTCTGCCATTTTTGCATGTAATGTTGATTAGTACAAATTTCAGCAAGCATGATCAAAATCACCTTCCGGAACAGCCTGCAGCAACAGGCAGACTTGAGGACTCTAATTCATTAATTGGCAGTTGATATATCGTTAATTTTTACTTAATTGCGCAAACAGCTGCTACGTTGCCATAATCGTTGCTTGCTTTTTGCTACAGTTCATCTACCCACTGCAGCAGAGATAGCCTCATCTTCAGCTACATCGAGATCGATGCTCGTTAGAAGGTGCACGTGAGGCTGTCACTGTAAGGACCGACAATGCCACCACATTGATCTTCAAAGACTGACTTAAGATGCATATGGTGTCATCAATAGCAGCTCATGGCACAGTTCTGAAGCATCAGTGACTGCAGTCACCTGGGTAACAGGAATGAACACTTGCACACAGCAGCTGGATAATTAAAACAGCCACTGAATCCAGGGCTGTTATGATTATGGGTTCTGTATTCTTTGCTGTGAATTATTTAATCAAAGTTGGTATCCAAAGCTGCTGCTGGAGCTGCTGTAATTGTGACTAAAATATCGATACTAGGCACTGAGAGGAATTCACAATAAAGGATTGCTGTTAAATAAACAAAAGACAATGGAAACATTGCTTAGTTCTCTTCATTCATTTAGTATCTGGAACTGCCCGTCCAGTCATGCGGTGGCCTGTTCTAGTTAAAACCCTGTGCAAACAGGTGAATTCTCAACGAGTCACCAGTCAAAACACGCAAGCTCCATGTGCGTGTACTTAAACACACGCATGCACAAAAAGACACGCATGTAAAGACGCACAGATATGCTGCAGGGGGAGTAAACAGATGCCAGTTCACCGTAACAGCATTTGTTCAGGGTGGGAAGGGATGCTGAACACCTGGTGTAGACCGACACAGGTGCAGGGACATCATGCAAACTCCACACGAAGCTGGGACTGCAGCTCGCTGCCCTGGAGATGTGAGGCAGCCACACTGCTGATCTACCGTGACAGGCGTTTAGTTCTAGCTTTCCCTTAATGAGCTTTTAGAGGCGTTCCTGGCCCACAGATAGCTCTTCTAATGCTTTTTGGTTCATTTGTGATGCATAGGCAACTTTTGTTGACCTCTGCAGCTTCAAAGCATCAACACCAAACAGAAGATGGAAATAAAATCAAGCGTACAATGATAGTAGCTGCAGTGTTAATATTTTAAGGGGAATAGCAATTATCACTGTGAATAACTCTTAAGATTTTGTATCCAACAAGTCTACACACTTCAGTCATAATCCTATTTAAAGCTTTCGATGAACAATTACACCATACTCCAATGCGTTCTCTTAATACCTCTTTCATCTTCTTCTGCCAACTCTTCCATCATCTTCTGCCGATTACAAAATAGTAGGGTGAAACAAATTATGAGAAGGTCAAAAAGCAAATAATCAGCCTGAAATAAAGTACATTATCAGTAGCTTAAAAAACCCATACAGGCCATTCAAAAAAGGAAGCCAAATTTTATATGGCAAAGACATTTTGTGTATTTTTACTGACAATGTAAAACAATGGCGTAAACCATGGGTACAGTTTCACCCTTATAAGTGTGACATAAGGTTTGATTTGTGTATGTGTGAAAGCACAAGGTAGTCAATATGGTGCCATCATTTAAGGCACAACCGCTCCTGGTAAGGCTTAGAAAATTAATCAGATAAGCATCCTTACATGAAGGCAAGTTGGGCCAGAGTTCTGTTTGATTCCTTTGTGAGGGTTAAGACAAGAGTAAATCTTCCTGTCTTTGCATGGTTACTCCTATGCTCCTGTAACCCAACATTCATATTAATATCTGGTCGTGCAGAAAGTGACACAAAAGGAAGGTAGTCATTTATCACAACAAGGTCTCTATCCTAACCTTTGTAAGAAGCTCATGATAGTTAGCTTACATCACAGGCCTAACGAGTGCTATTTATCTCAGTGAATCATTCTGCTGTGTCTAGGTGATAATGAAACCTTGGTGCTCTCTAAATTAGAGTAATATCGCACTGCCGTGCTGTGCCAGAATATTGTGTCTTAACTTGGTTTGTGTTATGACTAAAATGCTTAAACGTACACACTATGTTAATGCAACACGTGGCTCAAACAACCTTGCAAATTTCCTTGCATACGCCAATGAACTTTAGTTAATTTATGAAATTGCACTTTTTAATAACAATGTGAAAAGTTTCCATTTAAAGGTATTTAACTGACTGCCCTGAATATCTGAATACGTCTGCAGATGTTTTAATTTGCAATTCTGAAAAGCCCCCCAGGACAGCTCTTCTGCAGCTTAAACAGCTGGTTAGGTCCTCTTGAGTTATCCCCACCCATCTGGTGAAAGCGTCGATGCTGTGAAGACCTGTCCATCACTGAGGAAGCTGACGATTGTGCTGACAGGTGGGGAGGGAAAGGAAAAGAATGATTTATTGGTAGCTGCAGCCATGTCAAACCTCTTACCAGGATATTCGAAGCTCGGTGTCCTGTTTATTCACCTTCACCTTTCCATTTGTTTGGAAGAGCAGTAAATTCCTGCATTTGCCGCAATGTTGGACTTCGTCTCTGAGTGGCGAATGCAATGTAGAACATTTCTGCAGGTCATCAGAAGCCCTTATCTCAATACTTCATAGCAGCATTGTTACAATGAAGTTTAGCAGACCATATTCCCACTGGCCTGGGGAATAAAGCTCAAGAAGAGGCATAGAAGTTTTTTTTTTTGTCAAAGGCAGAAGTGAATGCAAAGGAGGGCAAGTTGTTTTTGAACTGTATGATTATATAAGTTGTAAGAGTTGAACTCAGAAAAAGCCAGGATGCTCTTAAAGACAACCACGTTTAGCACATTAAGGGCCAAAAATCGATGGTGTGACTTCACACCTTGAATTGTCCCTCTGTACTTTTCCGTTCTGTCACCTCCAGTCTGTGATAACTCCCCCGACTTGCCTATGTGACCATAAGGTCAGAGTTTGTCGTAAAGATGCAGAAAGTAATAACATAAAACACTCCATGGATGAGTCTGCCGGCATGTAAATTCTGTTTCTGTGCACCACATTGTAGCAGAATTTTTTTCCCCAAGGTCCTACATAATTGGTGGGGAGTCTTTCATATTCAGGCACTCACAAAAGGAGAATTATTTTTACTTTGCAATAACTGTGGCTTTACTGCTGTGACATTCACATGCCAGGACAGCAGTCTTGAAGGAATATGTATTGTGTCACTCTACCTTTTTCCTTAGCACTATTGTCACGTTGTGTTTGTTAGACTAAATGCTTTAAATAGTCATCAGGTATGTACGGCTGGTGGCAGTGTGTAGACGTGCAGCTTGTGCTACCGGTCGCAGTGCCACCAGTTTGGAACCCACTTAGCGACACTAATTGTACGTCTGGGGAAGGCGACACTAATATGGCCGGGCGCCGTGGCCGTCTGCTTGGAGTTTCGTGGCGGTGCTTTTGAACCCTGCGGTGCCCTGGGGGGAAACGCTCTGTTTGCCAGGTATGAGCCACTGGAACGACAGGTCTGATTGGCTGGAGCTGCATCAAATCAGCTCACTCTGGGAGCTCTTGGACCTCAGAGTCTCTGTTGAGCCGTTGAGTTTAATCAGCGCCCCCAGTGTACAGAGTCATTTACCTGACCCTTCAGATGCCGTAACCCCTTGCCTTATCTAGACTAATGATACATTTTCCTGAGAAAAATTAGGCTGCATAAGGTAAGGTAAGACAGCCCTTTGTCACTCTGGTGGAAGGAAGCTCTTGTGATATTCGCCTCTGAAATCGGGTAATAAATTTTCATACATCCTTTAAAAAACCAATTTTCATTTTATTGTACATCTATAGCTACTATACCATTTTGTGCACGCTGTAGAAATTGTACATTAATTAAGAGTGAATTTAGTTTGAGACTTAGTTGATAAATCAGTAACGTGCAAGTTATATGTGATTTGGTTGTTACGTTTCGTAATTGGACAAATGATCCCTTTTAATTGAGACGATAGCACGTAACGGATAACGTGGAAATAAATGTTAAGATTCAGTTCCTGAAAAAGGGTTAAAAAACAACGCTGACCTTGAAGACCAGCACTTGTGATCAAAGTGTTGCCTTCGTCAAGTACAAGAAGTTACTTGAGTTTGTTACAATGTGACAAATAAGCTGCATCGTAATAATGTAAATAAAATGAGACGGCATGTGATGCCTGCTATCAAGATTCCTTTGAGGAAAGTTTTGCAGAGAATGGAAGAAACTGTAAGGCCAAGACACAATAAATTTGTACTCATCTCAGCAAGTGGAGGACAGACAGTATTCCTAAGTCTCAGAAACAAGGACATTCAATTAGCATCCACACAACCATTCAGGAGAAAAAGACATCTTTGAGTGTGTGTGTGAACTTGCACTCTTTGTAACAATGTCTTCCCTCTCACCGTGCGTGTCTGTTCATTAAAATGTGTTTTGAACAGGCTAATGTCTCAAGAAATAAGGAAGTACTAATGCATTCCTTTCTTCACTTTAACGTCAAGCAATCAATAGAGAAAGCACAGACTGCATTTGCACTCTTCATGGAATTAATTGATGTTTTTAGATTGCAAATAGCACAAAACGCAAAACGTTATGACATCTGACAAAAACAGAACTGCGCAAAACAAATGTTCTGGTTTTCGTTTCTGATTTGCGGTTGTGGTTCCCTAAATACGGCAGCTGAAGATCAGCTACACCATCACTGTGGGTGGGAGGAAGTGGGTGGGTTTTGGTTTGCTTCTGTGACATTGCTCTGTATAGTGCCACACTGAATTCTCTGTCCAAAAAAAAAAAAAAAAAAGGTGATGTTCTTTATGACCACAGAACTAATGTCTACACACCAATCAATCATTAATAACCCAAAACCTGATTTTTATTTATCTATAGGCTGACAATATTAGTTCAAATAAATAAATAGTTACAGTCATAAAAAGGTCTATGACAGAAATGGCAGTAATATGAAAATGAGGATTTTACCATTATGGTCATATCAAATGAACAACAAGTCAGTGTAAATACATAGTGTGGGAGTGCAATAAATGTGAAAAGTTATACGCTTCTCTGTCTGGAAGAGACCAGTGCTGGCAAGTCACACAATCATGGGATTTAACACTTGACCTTCACAGTAAAATTGGCCGTATTAATTTAACACTTATAGAGTGTTTGATTGATGACCTACATGACTCATATAAGTGTTCTCTGTGTTAAATTAGCACCAGCAGGCACCCCATGTTCGAACCAGTTTGGTTAACACTGATCAAGGTCAGTACTTGTGTGATCAGTTTGATTTCGGCCATGCCGCAATTCGCTGCAAGGATGATTATTCATTAATAATGTAAAATTGTTGCACTTTAACGCTCATCTCTTCTCACTCATCATGTCACGGGTGGGCAGAGCAGTGGTAAAGCAAGGGACAGATGCCTCAGCACTGCTTACACGGGCTCTGAGGGAGAGTCCTCACGCTAGTCTGTAAGAAAATAAAACACTCGAGAGGAACACGTTGAAGGAGTGCAACACCTGACTGAATGGTGCTAATGCAGCGTTAAATTCAACATTGTGCTCGATGTCGATGGAGAGGTATATTGGGTGCTAATAATAAACGTGAGGGTGATGGGGGTGCCACCTTATTATTTTTTCCACCATAAATGCAGTTTAACATATCATTTAACAAGTGTTTGATGAGTCGCTAAAAATGTGACTGATGGGGATCAAAATATGCAAAATGAGTGGCAGGAAGACACGAGTCCCTCCAGCCGAGTTAGAATCCAATGCAGTACAAAATGCACCTTTCAAGGGCTGCTTGTTTAGACAGAATTTATGTGCGAGTAAATTTGATTTAAATGTACACCCTGTTGTGAATACTTTTAGTAATTTGGGGTTACTGGCACAATATCAACGTCGAAAGTATAAATGTAACGTGAGCTGAGGTTGACGTGACATCCTGTTTCTGATTTGATTTGCCTTAAGAAATACAGCCATCCATCCATCCATTACCCGACCACTTATCTTGTACAGGACTGCATACGTGTTGGAGCCTGTCCTTAGCAGTCAGGGGTGCAAGACGGGGTACACCTTGGACAGGGCATCAACCGGGCAGTGTGCATGCACACACACACATGCATACACACAAACATACACAAAGGACAATTTAAGGGTATCCAATCCACCTAGCCAGCATATCTTTGGGCTGTAGGAGGAGACCGGAGAACCTGGAGGAAACACACATAAGCACAAAGTTAAGAAGTAAAGCTATGACTTATTCTAAAGACACTGTTCATGTGTTTTCGGTACAATTCTGAGTTATATCTGAATATATGGTAACTAAAGATATGTCAGACATCAATATCTTTTCTCCTGCGTCATAGTGTTAATTAAATTAATCCCAGAAATTAGTAACATATTTTTCAGTTGACAACAATTTAATAATAATAATAGAATAAAAGAAAGTGAAATTATTTTTAAAAACATAACTGTTTTGGTGATCTGTAATATGTTTGAACTTTTAATGGGGTGGATGACCCCTCCCCCATTCAGAATAGGTTTTGGAACTTGTGTTTTTTGTTAATGTTAATGTTTTGTTTACAAACCTTTCCTTAGTTGCATTTGCATTTCTTTTCACAACCAAGGTCAAATGGTATCAGAATCAGTTAATAACAACTCGCAGTTACGTTTGTGCTCACATAATTATCGAAAGCTATAAAAAGCAAGGAGCCCACAATATTTTAGTTCATAAAATTCAGCACATATATTTTTCCATATTGTGTACTATCTAGCTCCCAACATTCACTGACACACTTAAGTTAGCATGGAATCGAATGTCAAATTACGCATTTGAGGTGTTATCATATTCCTTTCAATAGGCGAATGGCGTGTTGCTCTGAAGTAACAACTTTAATTTATTTTCTTCAACATTTGACCCCGAGCTTTGTTAATTGTTTAAAGCAGAAACGTTAGAAGGTTAAGTAGAGTCAGAAATTAGGTTTTGTCACTTAGCCAAAGCTTTTATTCAAAGAGACTAACACTTGTTCTTCCCCTCTAAGGGTGCTTCTCTGGTGAAATTAAGGTTAAGTACCTTTCCTTAAGGGTACTAGAACATGGACCCCTACATGAACAGCCTTCAGATGAGGTTTACTGTTCAAGAAACACGCAGGTGTCCTCATTTTACATATTCATATTATTTATTCATAGTAAAATATAAATATTAATACGTTGACAACTCCATTGTTTGTGATTATACATTTTTAAAGGTACATAAAAAGTTGATCTTGCTCCATGATTGTGATTTGCAGATTAGCTAGCTAGCCTTGTCAGAAAGTTACCTAAATGGGTACCTTAACCCTGGAACACTCATAGACCTCTCTGTGCAACCAATTAGAGTTTGTCATCCCACAGTGTGCTGTGCGGTTTTGATAGCTGTACCACGGTACAAAGCAGAGGCAGTCAGGCTTGGCGCCAGGTCAGAGCTAGCCGCAGCACCGGCGTGGGCAGCTTGTGATCGATGGAGGGGAAACGACGGCCGTTATTTATAGGCATGCAAGGCGATTAGACACAACCAGACGATTAGCCTTTGCCATTGCCTGTTGCTCAGTGCCATTCAGAGGACAATGGAGATTTTAAAATTCAAACCTGCAAATTCCTGTTTTTTTTTTTTTCGTCTCCCTCGCTCCTCATTTCTCTTGTTAGTTGTACCGACATGACACTACAAAGAGGTGTTGTTTTTTTTTTGGGGGGAGGGTGTTTTTCCATTTGCCGTCTGCTTCCTTCTCTCATGCAATCACGGATCTTTTTTTTAAAGTGCTTTGCTGCAAATTGTCCTCTTTATATTCTAAGCAAAACTGTAACGCGCCAAACGGCTAGTGACTTGTCATATGCATATAGTACGCATGCCTTCATTGAAGTTGGGATCACACTTTTAATTGCGTTTTCCCAATAACTTTAATTGTAACTTTCATTATGCACCAGAGAGCACGACTTTGCCTTTACAATGTCAGTGGAGAATGTGAAAATCAAGCGCTAATCTGTACAGTGAAAGCAAAGCCTCGGAGAGCTCCCATTTTATAAGAACTGAACCCATTATGACTGAAGGAAGTCTCTAATGGGCAACCTGGTTCATTGGACCATTTCGGATTTAACTGAGCACCAATCAAGCCATGACACCTCTACACCACTGAGGTTCCGTGACTTTGGAATTCTAATGGGTATTATTTGCAGAGGGCACCTTCATTTGTGCTGCTGCCCTCTGCGAGATGAGGCAGCTTTTTTGTAGCGGCTGCCAGCAGTCCTGAGCGCAACTGCAAATCAGCGAGAATGTCCTGCAGATGAGGCTGGTCACACTTCATTTTTGCCTCAGCAAATCCAAATGATTCCTTAATTGTTGATTAATTGCATGATGGTTTTCCTCTAATTTCCATCTCCTCAACTTTATCCGCTTTAGGTGTTAACAAGGTGACTTTCATGCTTTCATTATGTGTAATTAATAACACAATTACAGTTTTTTTTTTTCTCTGTGTAAACACATATTAGTACATGCTATGGTGCTCATTTTACGCTGCGGTGGAAAAAGACAATTATAAAACTTCATGAGGGTAAAATTCCTTCAAGTATGGTTCTTTATGGACACAAAATTTTTATTATCGTGTCAACATTTTTAGTCAGTGCAATTATTATTAATACATCTTTTAATTGGAAAACATAAATATGTTAAAGAAGTACATTTTAGGGCATGCCCTGCAATTGATTGCTGCACAGTTGGGAGTGCACCCAGACCTGTGCTCTTGCCTGCTCGGGATAGGCTCCAGCCAGCCTAGGGCGTGACCCTCATTGGGATAAGTGCTTGGGTGATGGATGAATTGATTGTTTTTTATGGTATCATTGTTGTCATAATGAAAGAGCAGCAAGAGCGACTCTAGAGTACCAATGAAAGGTTGCAACTGGATTGTATTCACTAGCAATTATACAGAATCTACATGATGATTTTTTTTTGTAGTTATTAAAAATTATGTGCCCTCAAAATGTCTGTAAAGCCCACTGATGAATTGCTGAATGTAGCACTGGAATTCCCTTTTTCAAATGGTGAGTTGATAATGCAGTCCAGTGATAACTCACGGCTACAGCATCACAGGTCTGTGTCCCTGTAATGATAAGGCCACACAAAGCCAAACTAACAAACAGCTTCAGTAATATTTGCCATGCTACACAATGATAACAAGGTTTTGGGTTTTTTTTTTTTTTTTACCCCAACAACACAGCTGTGTAGGCTTCACACAAACACCCTGTGATCCTCACCATACTGTGCCCTTACCAAAATCTCGATGAGTGGTTCCCGGGTGTAATTTGAACATGTACGCTGGGGACGGTAACACAGCTAGAGCCTGCTTTGGTGCCTCAGAGTACACACATGCTGGCACGCGTCCTCAAAATGTGGCATTACCCACAACAGCGTGTTACCGTGCAGGCCCATGTTTTATTCATGTTCCGGGTCAGCTGGAAAGTGGTGAATTATAAATGGAGAAGTTAACAGTAAAGCAGGAGCCGTCAGAGAGCCACGGGTTAGATGAGAGCAGAGATCGAGCCATTCATAGTTAACAAGGCAGTAACGGCACCCATTTGCCCCACCACCTGTCGTAATATAAGCACTTGAGCTCCCTCAAAGCTTTCACACATAACCTATGAAGGCTTATACAAATGGAATTCACAAATGAGAGCCACTGATTTGGCATTTTTGTTTCAGCGATTCTATTTAGCCTCTGTACCCGAACAGGTTTTGTTGCGTGCAGAGTTAATCTGCTCAACTGCTCAAGCCGTTTGGATGCCGAGCGCTGCGCTTGAGGAGGGGTTAGACCTCAGTGCTGAAGTTCTGCAGATGACTTGGAGTGTCAACATACATTTGCAATTGATCTGAAGTTTGTTTAGGCCTCCGTTGTCTGCCACATTACTTCTTGCTTCAGTCAGTTAATCCACGCGCTTGTCTGTGTGCAGAACATCGTTAAGATTTGAACTTTCAGAATTTATATTCGACAGGCCTTGACGACAGCCGTAACAGGACGCATATAAATGTCCTAATGAGGTCTGATGAGTAATGTGGATAGTTAGGATTGGCGGGGGGTGTGTGGCACATGTGTGGTCACCAGCCTGTTAGTGTGATGACAAGTGCTCAAGAGGCAAGCAGAGTGTTTGTACAACTGTTATGCTGTGATCCAACTCCATTCTTGCCAGTACTACATCAACCGATCACTCAGGGGCTTGGAAGAAAAGTTTGGTACTTGATGTACCCTGCCTGCATTTTAGGATCATGTGACGAACTTCACTGGATGGACCCAACATTTTGCATTTGAAGATTTTGTCACCATCTTCATTCAATGTACCCTGCTGGAGGCTGAAGGTCATATTTTCAGATATAAAAAAAGCAGTGCGTTTGAGAAACTTCATCTTGACACCTGTCTGATTTCCAGAATGGCATGCCATTTACATTATACATAAATGTTCTGCAACTGAGGCTAGAGGAATAGTACACAATCTGTTAGAAATAAAAGATTACACTGATATGCAAATCATTTCACTAATTAATATCTCTTTGAAAATGTTTCTTTGCCTTTGCCTTGAACAGCTGGGATTTTGGATGTATATTTGTGTCTGTGATCACTTAAAATGTGAAATCTAAAACAGTAATATTTGGATGTCTTCCAACTTAAAGCTTCATGAGACTATGGAATGCATTGCCATGAATTCATTGTCATGGTTTCAGTCTGAGCTACCCTTGACCAGGGGTCAATCTCCTTTGTGGCACAGAGATTATGTACTGCTGCCACTATTAGGATCATGTCAGAAACGAACCCCGAGGCTCCGCCTCCTTTGCACTCCCTGTCAATGGTAGTGCATGGGGGTTGACGTATCAATATGGGACACAGTGGGTGAGAAGGGGCTTTGTGAATTGGGGTGGGGGGTGGTACACTACTGTGTCAGGTATACAGAACAGCGGGGGCTATTCCTGGACAGGTCTGCAGCTCGTTAATCGAGTGTTCCATCCCAGTACTCCAGGCTCCAGGGTCTGTCTTGAACCCTGCCCGTGACCTCCAACACACACATGTAAGACTACAATCTAATAGCACATGTCTATCAAAAACATAGTTTTGTTTTTCCTTGGAATTGAACAAGATGAAATAGAAGTGTAAAAGAAAGAAATGATGAAGTTAGGGGGTGGTGATGTTGAGAAGATGGATTTCATTGAAATTTCTCCATTCAAATTTTAACACTTTAACACATCAACAAAATGGGTGAAGTGTATTTGTGATGGTATTTGTGATGGTATTTGTGATGGTATTTGTGAAGTGTATTTGTGATGGTATTTGTG
>JABJVR010000087.1:8418916-8433308 GCA_025773905.1 Chitala chitala
ATCTGAGTTCAGTGTAAAAAAGCACGATGTAATAGTAATAAGTTTAGATTAGCTGAATATTTTATTTGATGTACCCCAGAGAGAACTTCATTTTAAAAGCATATATATCTTTCAAAATGCCTCACACCAACAGGAATAGCCAAGAGCTAAGTATAAAATATGTATGTAATAAGAAACAAGCGTTCCTCATGTAGTTACATTTAAATAAAGAGCTAAACTGCATTTTTATGTGTTCTTTTACATAGGAGACAGATGTTTTAAAGCATTTTTATATTCGGAATTAATGGTTCTCTGACTGTTTGAAGGCGTATGCAATACATTTTCCCAAAAGTGTCTAGTGATGGTAGAGCAACATTCACTTCCAGAAGCCCCAGTGTCACAGAAATTCTAAATATGATGCATTTAAAGAGCAAAGGCAGCTTAATAACAATTAGACCTTAGTGTCATAACTGGATTAGCAAGAAGCTGCAGTTTATGACATCCCAGTATGTAAAACCTATATTTTATTAATAGTACTGATGCTGAAGTGGTGACACTTAAGGTCTTATGTTAATTACTATTTGTGAGATAAGGATGTGTGAAAGTACAGTGGGGGGGCAGGGAGTTGTAAGTGGAAGGACACTTGAGAATTTAGTCATAGTCTTGTTTTAAAATATATTATTTAATAATTTATTTTAATATTGCGTATTATAGCTTTTGGTACTTTTACAGTAAGATAATAATGGTTTTTTTTGCTTTAAACTGACATTGGCAAAAAATGTAAATATATAATTGGTTTAATCGACAACAGACGTTTTGCTCAGAATTGTATTATGGTGTTTACAGCAATGGATAAATTAATTCTAAGGGTAAATTTAGTTAGCATGACTGACTGCCTCTTACTGTTAGTATATAGCCATAGATGGTGTATTACAATACGTTTTCCTTTTTTCTATAGCACTGCTCTGCTTTTTTAACTAAGTCGATATACACTTATTTACAGCAAAACGCCCTACTTTGCATTCAGCGTGCCCTTGAAACTCCAGTGATACATCCTCCTTTGCAGCCTTGGAAATTTCACTCCTTGCAATGTATCTTATTTGGTTATTTCCAATGACAGTTCCTAGTGCGCGTATTTTTTAAACACATATTCACCACAGGAGACATTTGCCACCAAGATGTACCTTGTTTTACACTTGTTAATGCATACCTTTGTGACAATAAATACCGAGCTTTTAATTTTTAACCCTCGTTATTATTTTTATTTATTTATTTGTGTGTTTATTTATACAGCATTGTCATCTCGTCACAGAGAAAGTGCTTATCTTACACTTCTCGGTGCCCTTAATGTTGTACACTTCAAATAGTTCCTCCTCTCTCTTCTTCTGATAATAGATGCCCTTGGCTTCTCCACTTCCAGCTAAATAAAGGGAGTCGGCAGCATTCATTTTCAATGTCTCCCCTGTGTGTTGCAGCCTGACCTTTGGGGGTAAAAAATAGTAAAACTGACTTTAATGAGCTATTGCTTATCTTGGTATCATGGAGAACAGTGCCCACAATTTATCAAGATCATTCATATTAACAAATAATCAGTAAATGTTTTAAACCGCGGTATGATAAATGAGCAGTGTAACGTATTAAAGGGTAAATGGACTTACAGTTTATTTATCATGATTAAAATGAAAGCTATTGGAGACATAACTCAATTTTTGCCAGAAATATTGTGTAGCTGAATTGTTGTAATGTGTGTTTAGTGATTTTTTTTTCCCCAGGCTTTCGATAGCCATGCTTACACATGCAGGCACGCTGTTATATTCGCGATCGTATTAAACGTCTGGCCTTGAGGCGTTTTCCTTAACAGGCCAGGCAGGTAAAGGGCTGTCAGAAGTTTGTGCCCCCAGCGAAGGTGAGGTCAGCAAAAGCACCGGCGGCACAAAGCGCGGCTCGTCAGAGCGCCACGTACGAGGCATATCAAATGAGACAGCCGGCACACAGGTGTTTCTTTTGGGAGCGTTTTGCAGCAATCTGCTTCGTCTGAGCCTTGTGCAGAAGCAGCGCGTGACGAGTGTTTCGTGGGAGGCGCATGTGGAACTGCTGCGTCGAAACATGAAAGGTGTAGACAATGTTATCTCTTCGTTAGCACAGAGGAAACGTGTTTGTGATGCGCTCCTCTTTGAGACTTGAAGTACAAGAGTACCAGAAGGATGAAACACTGAACTCGTCTGTTTCACATACGTTTCCATAGTAAATAATCATGCTTTTTTAATTTTGTAAGATTACATCTCTGTACATGTATTGCTAACCATAGCAAATAGAGAAGAAATGCAAAGTTGGTACATACAATAAAATCCCTCATAACCAGCACCCATGGGAGCAAGGGGTTGCTGGTTATTTGAATTTGCCGGCTGCATGAGAGATGTCCTTGTAAAATGCCATGCATGTGTCCTGAACTGTCATTTTGTCATTCATTACCAATAAAAAAATACCTATTGGCAGGTTTTGGCATGTTTGTCTGCTTTAAAAAGAAAAAGGAAAAAATTAAAGCTGTCCATGGAAAAGCAAATGGCAAATTTAGAAAGACGTAAACATTAGGAATCAT
This sequence comes from Chitala chitala, assembly GCA_025773905.1. Taxonomy (NCBI): domain Eukaryota; kingdom Metazoa; phylum Chordata; class Actinopteri; order Osteoglossiformes; family Notopteridae; genus Chitala; species Chitala chitala. The sequence continues at coordinate 8,421,495 of JABJVR010000087.1, forward strand.
ATTACAGGGTACATGTGTGTACATGAGAGACAGGGTGGTGGAATGGTGCAGTTGCAAGGAACAGAGGTAGTGAAGGTGAATGAGTTTAAATACTTAGGGTCGACCGTTCAAAGTAATGGGGAGTGTAGTAGAGAAGTGAAGAAGAGAGTACAGGCAAGATGGAGTGGGTGGAGAAGAGTGTCAGGAGTGATCTGAGATAGAAGGATAGCTGCAAAAGTGAAACGGAAGATTGTTGTATGAGCTGGAGACAGTGGCACTGACATAAGACAGGAGGCAGAGTTGGAGGTAGCAGAGTTGAACATGCTGAGGTTTTCACTGGGAGTGACGAGATTGGACAGGATTAAAAATGAGCATATTAGGGGGACAGTACAGGTAGGACGGTTTGGAGACAAAGTGAGAGACGTGAGACTTAGAGGGTTTGGACACGTGCAGAGGAGGGATACAGAATATATAGGGAAAAGAATGCTGAGGATGGAGCTGCCAGACAGGAGGAGAAGAGGAAGGCCAAAGGAGGTTCATGGATGTAGTGTAGGAGGACATGAAAGAGGTTGGGGTGACAGAGGAAGCTGCAGAGAACAGGTTGGTATGGAAAAGGATGATCTGCTGTGGCGACCCCTAGAGGGAGCAGCCGAAAGAGGAAGAAGAAGAAACATTAGGAATCATATTACTGCAACTTTATTGCAAACTGATTGTTGAAGATTGTATAATATGTTTATTATGCTAAATAAAAAGAAAGAGAAGTGTAATTTAATTACTGTTGTCCCTCCTTGCTGAAAACCTAGCAGTTTTCTGTCATGATAAACTGTAGGTAATCATTTTCTTTAATTGTTTTAACAATAAGTTAAGCTTTCTTTCTCTCTCATTCTGTCTCTAGATAATTTAGTGATGAAAATAATGATCTAGTGACAGCTGGAGGAATATGAGCTGGTTCCTGGAGAATTCTGGTTGTTTAAATGCCGGATACAAGGGAGTTTACTGTATATACTCAGGGGCGCCTTCCGGAAATTTTTTTGTGTAGTGGCCAGATAGAGATGAGTGGGTGGCGTACAGTCTACAGCATAGGCAATACAAGTATAACAGTTGTAAAATTGTGGTTGCCGGTGGGACAGCCAGTCTATTCTCTATGGTGACCTTGGTCACCTTGGCCCATCCTTGTAGGCACCATTGTATATACTGTATGCATAAATACATATTACTTATTAGATACGTTTAACATGTAGTTGTGCCCCTGAACCTTTTAGTGTCTGTCTAGGGAATGATAGGGAAAAACACAGGGGGGGTGTGGTGTCCAAATATGATCATACTATTTTTTGTTAGGTTAGGCTGTTTCTAGTGGTTGTTTTTGTTTTTAAAGTATGAAATTACCAAATTTTTCATTTATATTTATAATAGGTACTGGTGTTTAGAACAATCTATGATGTACACAAAGTCATGTGAAAAAGGCAGTTTATTTCACAGTTTATACCTGTATGTGAGGTGTTGTGAGGAAATGCTTCTCATTTAATATTTAAACACGTCACCTCTGCTTTCTCTTCAGATGCCTGCAGGGCAATGTGGTGACCCACACAGCCTGGTTAAACCGGTCCAGTATATTGTACGCTGGAGAAGATAAATGGTCTGTCGATCCCAGAGTGAGCCTGGTCGCTCTGAGCCAGGAGGAATTCACCATCAAGATTGAAAATGTGGACATACCAGATGAAGGCTTGTATATCTGCGCGGTGCAGACCCGAAGCAAGCCCAGAACGACATCGGTGCACATTATCGTCCAGGGTAACGTATGAACCCTTTGTGATGTATTGTACCCGCATGTTTTATTTATTTATTTATTTACTTACTTACTTTTTGTTTCGTCGTCTCCCCAATGGCCTCGCGCCTGCTCTCTGTGCATTTGCTTACTGAAAGCTGATGTGTGGGAACCTGTTACAGCTGGCCAATAGCGCAGCGCGCCTCCTGCCACAGGGGTGTAGACAGCATGGCGACTGGATCCATATTATCGAAAACGGAAGATGTGAGCCGAGTGGGTCGATTTTCGGGGAAACCAGCTGCAAGGCTCGGCTTTTATGTTAAAATATACAAGATAAAGATCTGTGCATGGCAGAATTACACTGCTTTTAGCTAGGCCACGCCCATAGTATTTTCAGACTCTCAGCCCATCAGAAGTGAGACAGAAGCGAGTCTCTAGTGATTTTGGTCATGTCCATAAAACTCTGGATTAATTAAATGCCGTGGGTTGCTGTCTTACGGTGCTCATTCTGCCCTCTCTGTGAGTGCTCAGCTCTTACAGGTAGCTTTCATTCATTATGTCATGCCTTTAATTTTTTAGTACTGAATTTGCACATTTTTTTTTTATATTCCTGTTTCTGAGGCATCCCGCCTGGGCATCATCTGAGCGGGATGCCTTCGTAGAGTGGCTGACTCCTAATGTATTCCCTTGGATGAAGCTTCGCCTGAGGGACACCAAAGGCCAATGAGAATGGCTTCAGCACCAGGAGGACTAAATTGTGTTATTTATACCACATTACTAGTAACAATCAAAGTTTCAATAAGTACCACTACATTCTGTAATGTTAGCATGCCAAGGAGGGGCTGGACAGCCAGTCAGCCTTGGGCCCCCAGAGGTTTTTTTTCTCCACACTGTGGCGTTTTTGGTTCCACTCCTCCGTCATTGTCTGGCTTCAGTCATTTGTATGAATTTTTCAATATCTGCAATTTCTTTGTAAAGTGCTTTGAGGCACATTGTTGCGAAAGGCGCTATATCAAAATAGATTGAATTGAATTAAATTGAATTGAATTTTCAATTGCCAAGTGCCCCTGCATAATTCTATTTACAGATAAGGTTTTTTCATGTGACAGAGTAGTGGTGGAAAGACCACACTTGGAGACTTGTCTCCACATTGTTTATCTATTTTTTTTTACAGTAGGTCCTCCTAGGAAGTGTGTGAAGTGCAGGAGGACTGTGCCCTTCACTTCTCCCTACCATGGAATCCAGTTTGAGAGCAACTGGTGTCATGCGTTTTAATGGAGCAGATAATTCCACAATTAAAGTGGCTCTGGCAGCATTGTGCCCTGGAGAAGGGGGATTCTTTGTTGTTAATTGGTGGAATTCCTCGCAAACTGATTGATGGGGGTGTCAGCTTGGAGCACCAGTGCATTAGGGAGTGACGGCACAAAATGCGACGCTGCGAAGAGCACGCTCAGGGAGCTTGTTTTCCTCCCTCTTGATTAAATTGCGCTTGCGTTACAAAATACTCAGGCTGCATAAAAGCTAAGCACATACAACACGTTTAATAGACTTGTCAGGAGATCAAGTGCATTCATTTATTCTTTCTTTTCCTAATTCTGAGCTGATTAAATTCCAAGCCTGTGATGTCGTCGAGGTGTGTTTATTTGCTATGTTCGTCCTCTCTTTTCTTCGCCGGCTGGGGTCTTTGCTATACATCATTATTCAGACCAGATGTCACTTTAACTGCATTTTTCATGCGGGGCGCAATTACCTAGGAGTGCTTAACGTTTCATCACCTGGGATCCTGAAAATAACCATCAGCAGAAATGTCCAACTGGCCCATGGAATATAATATTTCTGAGCGTTTAAAGCATTCCCTAAAGCCATTCAGATGAGAGCAATAAAATATAAAAAAAAATACAGGAGGAAAGAAAACAGAATGTGCCACCAAGCAGCTGGCATGCCATTCTTACAGCTGCGTGTGGTGGAAGGGAAATTTATGTTAAATGCCTGGCTCAAGACTACAACAGCAGGACCTGTCCTTAGGCCAGAACCTTCCACCTTTTAATACTCGTACTTCCTAACAACCACCTGCTTCATTGAAGAAGATAGAGTAAGGATGATACTGTACAATGAGAAAAAAAAAAGAAAAAAAGAAACTAGTGGAAAAAAAAACGTTTGGAATCTGCTGCTTTTCTCAGAGGTGATGACTGCCAGCAACACTGCCCTTTTGAGACTGATTCAACGAGCTGTTTTCAGCATCATGCCATTTATTTAGGCCTGAGATAATTTCACTTGGTTTTATTTCATGTCTTTGTATATTTAAACATTTATATTGAAACTCATGGGGCAGCAGGTGGTTTAGTCATTAAGATACTGGAGTTCCTGGAGGAAAGCCACTATTGAGTCCCTGAACAAGGCTTTTAACATGAAATGCTTCAGTAAATGTGTAACTGGCTAAATTGGAAAATTGCAAGTTATGTGGGTTCTGAATAAGTATGCGTATGGCAAGCAAACAGGTCCTGCAATGGAATCGGCACTTCCAATTAGCTGGATCTCCGCACCTGCAGAGGGCTGCGCTTTAGTATCGCCTTACTGCGTGCCCACCCCCGTCCTGCGATGCCATGCTGTAGATGCATTGTGCGTCCAGGAGCTTTTGTGTGTGCTAGGGGTTACATTCCTATACAGCAACAGGTAGAAAGGCTAGTGCAGCAGAGTGGTTGACATCACAGAGACATTAATCTGAAAGGATCTACTTCACGTCCCAGCAGGGTTTCCTGTCGTACCTATGAACAAGGCACTTGACGTGTTCCAGTTTAAAAAAAAAGCCAGCAGAATATAAGCCTGTAAAAATGATTAAATGTTTTTGGCAAGAGTGCAAGGTAAATTTAAATGTAAATATCTTTAAAGCGTGCGGTGGGCTGGCACCCCGCCCAGGGTGTCCCCTGCCCTGTGCCCTGTGCTTCCTGGGATGGGTTCCAGGCTTCCCGCGACCCTGAATTGGATAAGGCAGTAAAGTGGATGGATGAATGTCTTTAAAGTATACCTGAAGTAGCCTGACTGTGTCTTTCCCACATTTACTTGATTTGTATTTTAAAATTAAGTAATATTCAGAACAGTATTGCTTACATTGAGTCTATCAAGTCTATTCATGAGCACAAGCGATTACTCATTCACTTTGGACCCGATAACCCTTACATGTTTATTTCTGCTTGCGGGTCTGAATTCATTGCTTGATCATTTGGACTCAGTATGCAGATTTTAAAGCATCAATTTAATTGTCCATATGTAATCAGAATAGTATGTCTGAGGGAGACGCCTTACAGGGGAATGCATGGCTGTCTTGTCTGTGCAATGTGAAGAATCATACACTTCATACTGTTTGTATTTTGGCCCCATCCTCCTGGAGTTTGTATTTTGGCCCCATCCTCCCCCCCATCACTAGTCATATCACTGAAATCATTGTGTTTGACATCCATTTGTGTGGTTTATTTATTCAGCGTTCAGTATTTTTGTGTATATGTGTGCTGTGAGCGGAACTGCTGAACGCAAGCTGGGGGCATTTCGCAAACAGCCCTCAGTAAGACGTACTCTGTTACCTAGGCAACACTGAATCGCAGCGAAGGGATGGCTGAGAGAGCTTCAGGGTTCTTCAGCAGAAAAGTCGGGTTCTACACCTTTTGAACATTACTGCTACCATGTAGTTTAATGAAGACGTATGATCCAATTTTTTTTTTTATGTTGTCTATCATAAATTCTAATTTAGCCAGTAAAAAGAAAGGGAAAAGATACAGGGGAGTTACTTCTGCAGGCACATCTTTGTTTTTAATATCCAGATTTTAAAACATTTCAAAAACATTTACTGACAGCAGTTTACGTTTCTTGCATCGAATGAAAAGAAATTTATAATACTGATAAGAACGCTGAGCCACAGAGTTGTTGAAGCCTCTTAAAAAGTACAAGAAAGTTTTATTTATGTTTATTTTTTTTTCTTCAAACAGAGAAAGAGTAGCTAGCTTGAGACTAGATGTGCCATTAAAAGAGATGAAAGAAGAACGGCAAGGAGAGTGGAGGAGTGGCAGGCATTGCTGCCGATGCCAGAAGACATCCTGCCTTTTCAAAACACTGTAATAGGAAGCAGCTGGTAGAGGAAGAAAACATGAATGATCTTAAGAAATGAAAGCATGGCTATTAACTGCCGCTACAGCTATGGTCGGAATATTAAATAACCAATTCTCATAGCTTTATGCTGTGAAGGATGTGGGCCGCTTGTGAAGGATGCGGGCCGCTTGTGAAGGATGCGGGTTGTTTGTGAAGGTATGTGGGCCACTTGTGAAGGATGTGGACCACCTGTGAAAGATGTTGTCAGCCTTGTTCACATCGTGAGGTTGCGAGCAGATTAATTTGGTAGGCCAGTGTTTCACCTGTGCAGGTGAATTGAGTCAAGAAGGGGGTTTGTGTGTCTTAGCCTTTTGCTAATGTTCTACTGGAGGGCAGCTTAGCCTCGGCTACCTTGATCAAGGCCTTGTAAGTCTTGTGCTTTATCACTTGGCTGTAACTTCTGAGACATCATGCAGCTGCTGTTTCTTTTTTTAATGGAAGCGCTGCTTTGCTGATTTCTACTTATCTGTGATTTAGTAAGATGGTGCTAAGTTATTTTAATGAATTAACTGTACATTTTACACAGCTAATTATAGTGTGGTGATAACCACACTTTTATTGTAAACAAAAACAATGTTTACTCCAAGGCACAAGCTGGTAGGATACATGAACATTTTACTTCATAATTTAAATATTGTTGTTGTAATTATTAGCATTATTTGTTAGCTAAAATGAAAGCATTATGTGCTTAATGGTACTCGTGACTCCACCTGCTGGTGAAATTGTTTCATAGCACAGCTGCTGTTGTTTTGGATGCCATGCGGTGTTCACAGGAATGACACGCAAATTAAAAGATTACGTCTATATCCACCACTTCAGTGGCTCTGACAGCAGTTTGATCTTCACTTTTACGACAATAATAATTGACCTTATTTGATCATGCATCAAAGCTAGTGTGTGACTGTGCGCTTTAGCGAAATACGCCATCACGTTGTTCAGCACCTGTTCAAAGCACATCTGGGGTTTTAGCTGTCAAGTCAGTGGCTTAAAGTTACACCGTGTCAGATTTAGATAAGATCACTGATGGTTAAAGAGGTCTAATTCTGATTTCTTATTCTTGTGCTTTGTCTTAAACACACTAGGCAATTGACTTTACCATATGCTGTGTTTGTGCCTGAGACCTGTGCACTCTGTCATGCTAGTATAGTCATATATAAATTCTGGTACAGTTAAATATATATGGAACTGCTAATATCTGGCTGGTTTACATTTATATCAGAGGGCTTGTTTCTGTTTTATATAAGCCTTCAGTTGCATTAAGGTGATGGTTAAGATAGGTAATGAAGATTGCCATCCAAAAGGATGTTTTCAGATTTTCATAAGATGTCTGTTTACTGTATTTTAAGTGCTTTGATGTCGGTGTTTATTGGCTGGTTAATGGTTTCAACATCTCCATAGCATCTTGACTTTAGGTTAAGAATATTCAGTAAATTGTCTATCTTGATATAGCTCCCAAAGGGAACAACATTAAAACGTTCAGATTTTACAGATTTCTGAAAACGTTGAAAACCTACACATGTATAAGAAGGCTAAATAATGCCGTGGTTTTGGTGGCAGATATGTTTCTAATAGCTGTACCTTGGAAGACTATACATAGTATACTAATCTGGGTAACAAACAACTACATCCTCTCAGTAAACTCATTTGTGTCCTGAACATTGTTTGACCTTGATTTTGAGTCCTGTGATATTTGCAGACAATCCAAGAGTTACAATTGATGGTATTGACGGATACGTATCGCCAGTTGAAGACATAGACTCATAACCTGAAATTTGTTGATTCAAGTCCTAGCGGAGTCTGTGATGTCATGTCCTTGAATAAAGTGCTTAACCTGAGCTGTTGTAGTTCACTGAAATGTCTGGCTGCTTGGATTGATATAATATTATGTTACTTTGGATAAAAGCCTCCGATAAGAGACTAAACGCTATGCTAGTTGTCTTTGCTGCTCCATTAAGACGTTGCTCCATTAACACGTTTTCTTCATGTAGATGGGCAAATTGGCGATATTTAAGAACTGCACACGCATTTACGTTAAAGTGCTTTGGTTCATTACAATGCCTGTTACATCAGTAACTCCGTTATTAGCTTGACAGCTTTGATGACACCATAATTCTTTTTCATGCAGGTACGGCTTTGTGTATACAATGAAAAAGCGTGTGCTCTGGGAAGTTGGCAAGACGACTAATTAGTCTTTAGTGTATTGGGGGAGAAAGGAGCCCTTCTTCAGCTGAACCTTTTGGCTCTACATAAGAAGGGTTTATGAACATAGAACAATTGCAGCCATAGTCTGCAGCATTTCCTCAATACCTTCTCTATGAAGACTGCCAATACACAAATAATGTACCTTCCCCACAGGGGTGAGGAGGAGACCTGCTCCCAGTTACCATTGTTTTGAATAAGCTGAGTGAGACATAGATACACTTGTGTTTTCTGTATTGCACATCATTTTTATCATTAAAGTTGATTCTTCTGATGATCTTTATTTTAAAGATTAGATTACACAACACTTTCATCCTGACTGTTTTCTCCAGTGTCTGTATCCACAGTACCAGGTGTACTATGGTTTTACAAATGGATACCTGACTACATGCATACACAATACTCAGCCACGCACAAACCACTTGGACATTGCATTAATTGTGTCATGTATTGGTGATCTTTGAGGTCCCTGTGTTACTCTCTCCCATAAAATAAAAATAAATGTAACACAAAAAAGCAATATAAGTAAAGCCTTTGGCCTGTAAATGCCTATAAGGAGAAGAAGAAGTGCTGTGAGGTCTGCTTTCCTGAGTGCGTAAGAAGTGAGAAATGCAGACAGACTCCCCGATGACCTGTGCTGTGACACGATAATGCGGGGGTGCTGTGGAGCTCGCATTGATACGATCTGTCATTTCCCTACATATTCAAATCCATTTCCTTAAACATTCCGAGGTTTAAATCTCTCCGCTGTGAAGTCATCTTCTTTCAGAGGCGAGACGCTCTCTCCTCTGAACGTACGGCTCCCGTGTTTCATGAATACGCGCCTGCATCTTCGCTCTCAGCCTCTATTATTTGTGAGAAGTATCTCGGGAATGACCTTTGCCGTCACTTGACTAAAACTTTCCCTGAATTTCCATGACGCTACAGACCAGTGGTTTGCTATCTGACTTGAAGAAAAAGATTTTGGCCAGAGTGTACGGCCAATAGTCTCAGTAGGTTCTGTGTTTGAGGATTTATTTTTAAAAATTCAAGAACAGTCTGGAAGCATCTTATAATATTTGTTTCTTTGTGTTTACTGATTTCTTGGGCCACCTCACATTTTGTCCCCTAAGGATGTGATGCTGAAGAGAGCAATTTTTTCCCACATTGCAGCCTTGCACTGTATGATTACTTGTTTAGTATTACAGCTGCTTTTCCCTGAAAGTGGGCCACCTTCTTTTGGCAGAACGGGACACTGAGAAATTCCCTTTAGTCCTAAGGTGACCAGCTGTTCTTTTCAATGATCTATGTCATCAAGTATCCCCCAATAGCATCCCTAGTTTGCAGTCAGACAACATCGCCTTGAAAATTAAATAGCGTGCATTGGAAAGAAGACTGCACTGTTAAACTGCAATAAAGATTTTTAAGCATGTAAGCAGAAGTTATTTTAAGGAAAAGATAGACAATAGAAATAAGGCTTTTTGTGTATGTACTGTAACCTGATAGAGAATATTGTAATTATTATAGTACTATTGCTGCTGATACAGTGTCGCGTCTAAGGAAAAATGTGATTTTTGTGTGTTTGAATTGAAAATGATCAAATGTTATTTTTCTTTTTGACATCAGGTATTGAGATGCAGATGAGGTGTGTTTATATTTAGGGTGGTGTAGACTGGAATTTCATTTCTGACCAGTCTTTAAGAAGGACTTGCCAGGTTCTTTGCTGTTTTATTTTTATACATTCTCTTCTTCTCAATTTATGTGAAATTACCATTTCACAGCAGCAGGGATTTTAGGTTAAATCCAGACAGATGCAGCTATAGAGCAAATTATTTCAACTCAGTAATACAGCCTGTTGACTTAGGGACTCTTTGAAGCTTTGAAATCCTCTTCCAAAAGTGAAGGAAAGGTACAACTCTATTAAAATGCAATTTAACATGGTTTACCTCTCACAGAAGCTGGAGAATTCCAATCTAGTGTCACCACACACACACACACACACACACACACACACACACGAACATGCACACACAAGCACCCACATGCATGAACGCACACGCACACCCAGGCAGATCTCCCTCTAGCTCCTTCACATGTCCTGCAAAGTGCTTTAACATGGAGCAAAGCATTTCACCCATGTTAGACGGCAGAGCGTGTGACGTGCCAACTTGTCACATACGTGGGGGTTTGTGCAAACATGTTTTGCAGTGATACAGATTTCAAAACACCTTCTGCATAAGCAAAGGATGTTCTTTTGATGTTTATTTGTATGTTTCTGCCACCCCTTTGACTTTGGTCTGTTGTAAATGTTTGGATGAGGAATATAGAGTTCCTGTTCAGAAAGATGTGCTTTTTCTTTTTGTCTTCTAAAAGGAAACACGTGTTTGATCTATACTGAAACTAAACGCAGATGAACAGAGTATGCTTGCTAGTATTAATATGACAACAAAGAGACTTATTCTAGTTCCTTAACAGATGGATAAGAGTGTAAGAATGCAGACAGACACGTGTGCAGACTGATAGATGCGTGTGCAGATTCACAGATGCATGTTCAGTTTCACAGATTAATGAACAGACTGTCAGATACGTGTGCTGCCTGACAGATGCGTGTGCAGGTTCACAGATACATGCTCAGATTCACAGATGCAGGTGATGACCGTGAGGTGCATGTGCTGCCTGGCAGATGTGTGTGCTGACTAACAGATACATGTTCAGATTCACAGATGCAGGTGATGACCGTGAGGTGCATGTGCTGCCTGGCAGATGTGTGTGCTGACTAACAGATGCATGTTCAGATTCACAAATGCAGGTGATGACCGTGAGGTGCATGTGCTGCCTGGCAGATGTGTGTGCTGACTAACAGATGCATGTTCAGATTCACAGTTCAGGTTCACATTCACAGATGCGCGTGCTAACTGACAGACAGTTGTGCGGATTCACAGATGCATATGCTGACTGACAGATGGACGTTGCTAAGATTGGAGATGATGTTATGGATAAGAGCATGAAGTTGTACTGTGATGCCAGCTGCCGTAGGTTTTATTGTGTTAAGCAAATATGCTGCTGACTGCAGATGAATCTCATTTGATACATTAATTCAGTACATAATGTTAGCTTCTGTCACAGCTAAACTCTTCATTAATTAGTCTTGATAGATTCACTAATTGTATTGTGATTGCCATTGAACCTGTTTCTGCAATCATTCATTTTTTTTGTTACATTGTTTGTGGCCCTTAAAATTGCCATTACCAGTATGCCAATGGCAGTTGTTCAGATAAATGCGTAATTACCCAGCAGAACTATTAACTTAATGGTTGATTTATCTGCATTATTGTGAATTCTCAGGGGTGCTGTTCAGTTTGAAGGGGCAATATGAGCGAAGTCATGTTAAGAGAACCAACTTTGTTGTTTTGTCAGCAGAAACATTCCTGTAATTCTTTTCTCAAAGCACTTCTCATTTTTAGCAGTGGCAGGTAGATCAGAATTTTCCAGAAGCCGCGTTGAGACTGCTTTTTTTATTAGGTAAGCTGGAGCAACAAATGGCACACCCAGTGAGCACAGGCGCTAGGCCTGATAAACATCTGGCACACCCAGTGAGCACAGGCGCTAGGCCTGACAAACATCTGGCACACTCAGTGAGCACAGGCGCTAGGCCTGACAAACATCTGGCACACCCAGTGAGCACAGGCGCTAGGCCTGACAAACATCTGGCACACCCAGTGAGCACAGGCGCTAGGCCTGACAAACATCTG
>JABJVR010000087.1:8433408-8463496 GCA_025773905.1 Chitala chitala
CAGTGAGCACAGGCGCTAGGCCTGACAAACATCTGGCACACCCAGTGAGCACAGGCGCTAGGCCTGACAAACATCTGACACACCCAGTGGGCACAGGCGCTAGGTCTGACAAACATGTGGCACACCCAGTGGGCACAGGCGCTAGGCCTGACAAACATCTGGCACACCCAGTGGGCACAGGCGCTAGGCCTGACAAACATCTGGCACACCCAGTGGGCACGGGCGCTAGGCCTGACAAACATCATGATTTGAGCTGCTGATTGAACTGAAGCTCTTGTGCATCCAAACAAAAATGGAAGTTTTATGTTTTCAGTCCTCTGCCAATGAATTTATCTTGGAGCAGTGGAATTATTTGCCACACATTAGTTATGAAATGTTCACTTTGGCCTGTACGTAAATTCATCCATATGAGTGTAAGATTTTTGTGGACATTTAACCATTAAAACATTCATTTTAAGATGGAGGATGAAAGGAAAGACACAGCGAAGGTACTCAAAATGGTTAACTAAGTGCATCAGTCATATCGAAATTATGCTCGTTTTTATTTTCATAAATGCAGTATCTTTGGCCTTCGGGAGGGATTATATGCAGTAAAAGTTACCAACAGATTTTACATTGAGGGCACAAGGACACAAAATGAATTTAAATTCCTGTACATTTTTTGACTCTTGACAAGAAGGTCACCTTCTCACTGTCTCTTTGTGGATTAGTTGCCATAAATTGGTTCTTAGTGCAGGTTCCAAACCAAATGAAAAACACGTTTAGTTCAATAATGCAACTAGCCATCAGTCACGTCAGAAGGGCCACAGCATGCTGGCTGCAGTTAGTTATTACGCGTGTATCACCGTTTGTAAATGCACTATAAAATGCACTGCTGTGTGCTGATCGTTTGCTGATGTTATTTTAGCAATGAAGCTTGCAGATCTTAGCTGTTCATAAATTAATTCTCAGAGACTGAGCTGCATGGGCCTTGGGAGTGTCCTAGGCAATATGGGGTGATGAGTGATGGACACTATTGATGAGGCTCCAGCTTAATACTGGGTTATTTATTAGTGTATCATAGAAGTAATGATTGTCCATAATGCTCATGACAGCCAATGGTGAGCACACACAGAGCACAGGGTTTATTCGTACTTGCTTGCCTGAACCTTAGCGTTTTTGGCAGTTATAGCCGTTGACTCATTTTTGTTCATTTTCAAGACACTTTGATCAACAACTAAAGGCCGCCTTTTAGTTATGGTGGTGGTGGATTGAAAGCCGTCTCAAAACGAAGCGGGTTTTAAACGATGCAAACTTCTCTGACATAAAAAGCATTTCCTCTGAATGACGTGAAAGCCTTTCGTCTGATGTCCATTTGTCTTGATCCACATTAATAGCTGACAGTATGGGGCTGGTGTCTGTCTGACGTCTGCATCTATACTGAATGAATGACCGATGTTTAATGTGAGACAGCTGGGCCTAAGTGAGGTCTACAGTGTGGGGAGACACTTTGTTCCAGGGTCATGGGTTGTTTCAAATATGTTGATACTTCAAGTGAATGAAATCCAGGAGAAGCACAAATATCTTAAATCACGATGAAAGGTCAATGTGATTGTAATACTTTAAACTTGTATTATGTTTTGGTGTTAATTATGACTTTCTCAGAGTATTTTTTTTATATATATATTAAAATTAATTATGGCATTTTCAAATGCATTAACATCCTTTAAAATTTAACAAAAATGAAAATCAAATTCTTCATAGCATATTGAGACAAAAAAAAGGCCAGTAGAGGAATGTTAAAATTTTCAGTTACAGTAAGTATCGCTGTTTCTGGTATGGTACTGTGACTTATATTATAACAAAACATTGTTACTATTATGAAAACACACCAGTGCTATACTGTTGCTGTAAAGTGGGAGAATGGTGACAATGTCTTTGTGTCAAGAGTAGGATCCGCAAACCATTTCCAAGGTTAAAGAGGGGCATTTCAGTGCTTTGTGTTCTAAAGGCTGAAGTGTTTCATTCACTTTGCAAACCGAGAGGTGTTGTTTATTCTGCAAGCAATTGAATCCAGCAGCATCACACTGTAATAAGTGAGAAGGTGCTTGATGATAATCCCTGTGAGGTTTCATCACTCTTGAGTCGCTGGATGTTCTGGTCAGTTTACCATCGTGCCAATACCCAGACACCTGCCATTGCCAGGCAAGGTGATGCTCTCTGGGTCAACACTGTCCCCCCTCCCCCAAGTCCTGACAGATGGCACTCATGCTGCGTGTGATTGGTTGGTGTGCCGGGGAGCGCTGTGCCTATGTGTAACATAATGTGTTTTTACAGCACATAGTTTGTTTTGGGTTGTATTCAGTGAGATGTAATGTGCCGCAGTGTGTCCCAAAATGCCATGGATGTTAGCAGGGCTTCATCAGAAAAGCATATAGAGGGATATTTAATAGTATCGCTGAGCCAGGCAATGATCACTTAGCCCCAGATTGCAAAATATGTGGTTTATTTTTCCATGTATGAGATTATTGTAACTGGTATATCGAGGACAAACAGAATAGCCGGGGGGGGTCAGAATGCTGCGGTCATTAAACCGAAGGTTAATGATTGGGGAAAACCCTTTGGAGAAATGAAGTGGATGGCCCTTGTCGACTGTTAGTACATTTTACTGTTTCGGCAAGGTCAGTGCAGACCATGTGTAAAAACTAGCACAATTATGAGGAATGTGTCATCTTTGCCCTGCGATATGTAAGACAGCACATCTACGATGAGCAACTGGGAAGTCAGCAAGACGGAAGCTGTTAGGAGGATGAAACTGAAGTATAAATTCTGAGTAACTGTGACAACTGAAGGAGCCTCCTGAAGCGTATTGCATATTGTAATATATTATCTATAAAAACTAGTTGTGGTCTTTCTGCTGAAGAAATGCTTTTCAGAATGAGCACGGTCTTTTCAAATGCCCAGACAAATGGCTTACTTTTTGGATTCTGAAAGGAATAGCTGTGAATCACCTTGTATTTGGATACGGGATAAACAGTAGACGTATACTTACACGGCTTCACAATTGATTCTTGTCTGCTTTTGTCATGCACGATTTAGCAGTACCAGCCTTTTCACTCTGTCAGCAAGAAAAAATTCAATACATGGCTAAAAACCTCAATAGCTAAATATTTATAAAGTCCATATGTGCGTCTTGTTTACCAACAACGTATCAGGTTAAACAGCGCTACATTAAATCACTGTACTTTGAAAGATTTACCAGTTATTTATGGTGAGCAAGGAGCCATGGAGACCCAAACCGGTCTCACTGTTACCTCTTTGCCCTTCCAAGCTAGAACTTGCCAACTGAAAGTACAGTCTTCCACAGGGGAGCACTGACTGGTGTACCTTCTTCACCTTTATCACCCTCATAATGTCAGCTGTGAAGGTGTCACTGGAAGCTGTGGGCTCTCCAAAGAAGCCTGCAGTTTTTGGAAGAGCACCAGGACACGTCCACCTAACATAATGCCGCACCCTTCCCAGGATCTACGGTCCGCTTTGCATTTCATACATTTCTCTAATTGCTTTTAAAGGTGCTGTTTGGCCAGCCCACGTTTTGACTTTCCATCATTTGGATTTGTATATCTCTTCTTATTTGACATTTACGTAATCAGCATTGTTGGGTAGAGGGCCAGTACTGCTAGGGGAATGCTCAGCCTAGACTGCACAGCAATATTAAACAATATATTAGAATTTTATTCCCAGCTCTTTTGTTGGTATTAAACTGCTTTTGCTGGGCTCTCTCAGCAGGGCCATCTGTGAAGTCCAGGGGGATGCTAAAATGAAAAATAAAGAGGAATTTCTGATTAGGAAAGGAAGCAGTCATACTGAAGGTTTTCAGAAATCAAAACATCTCTTCAAGGACATTGAGCATACTCCAGCAGTAGTACAACTTTTTTTTTTTGGTTAATTGTAAAGATTTTCAAAAGTTCAGAAAGAACAAATAATGAAAACAACAGAACCAAATATGCTTCTACCATTTAGGTGTAGCACTACAATTAAGTGCTGAAAAACGTGGACTGTGGCAAGAAGATACATTAATAATAATCTAGCTAGGAATGCTGACTCATTGATACGCTGTAGATTTTTTGTATAAACATTCTACCTCCAAAACAAGACTTATGCATTTGTAAAATGATGGATCATAGATGATTATTTTAGATCTCAAATAAAGTGAACTGGAAATGATGTGTCTTAGAATCAGAATGTGAGTGTAAAGAAAATTCTTAAAAAAGGGTGGTTTTACTTTTCAGTCATGCCTAGAGCTTGGGCGACTATGACAGATGTACTGGTCTAGCCTGCGAATGTGGATGTCGTGCCCATATTACATGCCCCTTCACATTTTTCTCATCCGCTGCAGAAGAGCAAAGGCTTAAATTAATCTCAGATTTACTTTGAATTGTTATGTGTTATTGAGTTTTTGTCAGTAAAGAATGGTGGCACGGCTGCTGTGACCTGTTGGGTGCTTGGTTGGTGTGCATAGTCCATCACGTTTTGATAGCCCCTTCACAGCACTGATCATGTGGCCCACATTTGTCACTTTTGGAAAGTTTGTTTTGTGTTGACAAAATTACTGAGCGAATACGGACAATGAAATTTAATGTAAATGAAAGCAATCTGCAAATACTTTTGTATGTTTATGTGCTTTCTTGTTAAATACATGTCCTAAATAGTAAAACAATAAAGTGGCAGCAGATGGAAAACTGTGTAAGTTCTGTTTGAGGGTAACAGTGCTTAATGGCTTTTTTCAAAGTGGTTTTTTTACTTGTCCCTGCAGCTCTGCCTGCACAATTTTGGACATAAGTACTTACCACATAAAAAAACAGTTAAAATCTGTGTAATAGTTCAGAAATCTGTTCACTGTAATGCTATTTTGATACACCAAAGTAACCTAAAGCTAAGAGACAATTTGTTTTGTGTGTTATAACAGGTTACAGTTTATAGAAACTCATCAGACATTTTTAACTGTACAACAGAGGTTAGCTGTAACGTTTTGAGTTTTTCTCTTCCAGAAATGAGGTGATTTAGATAAGTTTTGCGTGTTTCGCAAATTGTATTCAAAGAGCAATTTCAGTCAATAAATTACCGTACCCAGAAGTGAAGTGTGTTCCACTTGCTTTTACTCTGTAGAAAGTAGTGAATTACTCTTCCTCACTAAAGACCTGTTGGAAATTAAGTCTTCTATTTGATGGAAAAAATTTATTTTTGTCATGTGAAAGTGAAACACTAATTTGTAAATTTAAACTGAGTGGACAAAAGCAGGATTTCTGATTATGTAAAGTACTTTGTCACCAAGGCAGTGACACTGAAATACTTATGAGCATTACACTGACTGTTCGCCTTCTACTGAAATCTAACGACAGTTTCAATTTCTGAAACAATGTATGTGGGCGGTTAAATTCTTCAGTTTTCAGTATTGTCAGAGGACGTACAATTAACACTAAACACTCTACATAGTCATTTTCTTGTTTTGCTTTGATCAGGCATTTGGGGAATAATCATGTACAATTTTTGAATTAGTATTTACCTATTAACATTTATTAATTGAATATCAAACTGTGAAGGTGCATATCAAACTATTTTAAACCGTAATACAATAGTTCAATCAGAAAGTACAAATTCCTTGATAGGTTGTTATAAATATTCAAGTGTGAAAATTCAATTTATGTGCATATAGATGTTTTGTAACATGCACGTTTGTATATGCAGAAATACATTTATTATTAGTTATGACAAAGCTTAAAACTGAATGCTGCTTGTGCTATCTGGATACACAGACCAAAGTCCATTGCAGAAAATATGGTCTTTGGTCTGTGTATCCAGAACATGAGGATCAAGGCCCTCTTCTGTAACGGTAAAATGCCTTTATTCACTTGGCACTCTTACAAAGTGAACAGGATAAAATGCATACATGTTTCGGTCAGTAGGCTTTCATCAGAGTGCAAGATAACAACAAAGTCCAAATGCCTTTTAATGCCTTTTAAACGGCAGGCAATTAAAGGACAATTGTCACAGTGACTGTGTGCAGATGAATACAGTGCAATTGGACCACGTTGTGCACATTATACCTTTGTTAAGATGTTTGATCAGCAAGAAATATTAGAAAATCATACATAAATGCATGAAAAGAACAGGGCATAATTATTTAATTGTTAATAATTTTTGAAGTGACACTATCCAGCTGTGGTTGATTAACGCATCTTGTAAGAAAGAAAGAAAGAAAGAAATGTTGAAGGTCTTTGTCTTACTCATAAACCAGGTTGTTGCAGCTGACCGTGGTTTTATAGCAGGTTTTAAGACAGGCAAAGTCTGTCCTGAGAATAAGACCCAGAAATATATTATTATCGGAAAGTCCAGAAAACATCATCTTTGCAAAAAAAAGTTTAAGACAACCTGGCCTCCTAGTAGAATTAAAAAAACTCCATCTGTATTGCTTTAGGAGATGTTGAACTGGAATTATGAAAGGCTTTATAAATGTTTAGCCAAGAAACACTTCTCATAATGTTTTCACTGAGCAAAGCCATGCCTTTCTATTTACATATCTGTCAGTGAAACTATGTCTGATTAACTAATATTCTGGTTGAAATAAACTAATTGGGTTCCAGTTGTGGACACCAATATGTGGAACTGAAATCACCATTAGGTAAAGAGGGCAGGAGCCAATTACTGAAATGCAAGGATTTCAGTCATGTTGATGGAGTATCAGTCTGTACTATTTATCTTTTGATAATAACCAATAACTTGCCTAATCCCACATCCCCTGTTTTAGAACTGAAAACTCCACTAATCCTTGAGGTTGATGTTCAGATTATGTTGATTAATAGCCCATAAATCATATTAACAAGAATTATCCACCGTTTTACACTGTCGGTTGATCCGTTTCCTGATTTCATCAACGACTAAGTTCATTTTAATTTTAAAGCATTTGCGTCTTAAAAATTCACCATGCTAAATTTAGTTGGGGACATGATGTTTTGTGGAGGGGAAAACCTTCACTCCTACTAGGATGTCTCAGGTCATTCACACACATTTGACTGAACATATTGAACCAGCTTTGCACACAGATAGAATGAGGACTTTTCTGAGTCATCCCACACGGCTAGAGAAGGTGCTTTATTTTTTGTATTGAAGTCTAATATAAAAAGCCATAAAAGTATGTCTTGCCATCCCAAGGCCTCCATCTGGTATCTTTCAAGTAAAATTTTCACTCATGTCTTTGTGATAAATATGAGAGTTGGCCTACTAATAATATACGTTATTATATGTACCATATATAGAATAGCATAATGTTTTTCATGACCTTGGTAATCAATGCTTTCCAATTTGTTGCTAAATGAATGATGGACTTGTATGATTTGGTTTGCATTTACTGTACAACAATGTGCATGTTACATGTTTTTCTTTACTATAACAGTAGTTTTCTTTTACTGTTGCATTGTAATAATGATCTGCTCTTGCTTTTTGCTTGAGGTTTAGGACTTGCTCTCAGCTTTATCTCTTATCTGTGGATGCCTTAAAGGGTAAACAACCCTGTTTATTGTTTTTGTGCTTTTTCAGAAAAAAAAAAATAAATAAATGTGACTGGGACCCATCAAAATATTTGATGAAACTACGCACCCTGCTAGCGCTGCTACTTTCAGCGCTACTTCGATTTTTGAAAAACCAAGAGCGAGCTGTGAAGGCGGTGTGTCATTCAGACCCTAAGGATTTATTGGCAGTTATATTTCTTTCAAATGTTTCTGTTCAGGAACTTCTGTGGCATGTAATGCTGCTGTATGAAAACTGAAAACATGAGCTGTATGTGCTCTCCTACACTCTGTTGGCTCTTGGAATTTTTTTTTTGTAACATTTTTCCTTTTGCAGTACTTTTTTATTACTGCAAAAGTCTCTCTAATAACTGTGTAGGTTGTGAACATGTTTAAAGTGAAAAAAATTAAATGAACTTTCACTGTTTAGTAACGCAAAGAGCAAGATCACATTCAGATGGTCATTTATGATCACCCAAAACATTCAGTGCCCTTTTTGCTTTTCCCTTTTCAGTTCCCCCCAAAATCGTGAACCTGTCAAAGGACATTGTGGTGAATGAAGGCTCCAACGTCACGTTGATGTGCTTGGCTAATGGGAAACCGGAGCCAACCATCACGTGGAGACTTCTCTCTCCAGCTGGTAAGATGTGATTTCAGTTGTGGAGTTTTACATGAAATGGCTTTACTGCTGTTGCCATATGCTGAGTATTCATAAAACAAACAAAAAAAAAACATATTTTTCGTGTGCAAATAATACATTCAGTTCTTCTTTAACATGTTGTTTGTCACCATTGCTTGTGACTTCCATTCATCTATCTGTCCCTGCATTATTCATCTATCCATCGTAGGGTCACGGATATTTGTGACTTCCAACTTTTTGTTTAGAAGACATCTGTTTCTTCAGTGGCTTTGAAAATTGTAATGACAATTACAGATTTGATTTGTTTTTTTAAGTAGCAGATTCCTCTTAATTTATATCCAAAGTTACATCTTGATATTTCTAATTAGTAAAATAAGGTAATTATTGTTATTAATATTTTATTAATTTATCTCTCTTTATCTTATCCATGTCTGATTTGTAATCTTAAATCAAGATTTGCCATTTTCTGCTCAGTATTTATATTGCTATAAAAAAACAACACAAAGATAATGAATTCCTTTGTTTTATGAAATTACCAGTTATTTCAGAACCATTTCTTATATCCTGTCTGTTAGTGTAAGGAAATAACAGTGAATAAAAGGTAAAAGCCAATCAAAATGGTTTATCTTAATGTTGGGATGTTTCACACATTATTGTTGATGTCTGGGGAGCACAATTATATTCTCAAAAGCAGCAGCTCACATCTTAAAAAATTAAAAGTATCTATTTCCTGTTGCTGGACTTCCTGTTGTGTGATTACATGAATTTCAGGAATGAATGAGAAATTGGAATCGTTATTCTTATGGTACTGACAAATTGCCATGGAAACAAGGGTATAAGAATAAAAAAATGTGTACAGACGCCACTCTGCTTACGAACATCCGACATGCGAATATTCATAGATACGAACAAAGGCAGCTGTAAGTTAAATTTTTGTTCAGAGAAAAGAACTGGGGAGCCACAGCTAAAAAATTTTACGTGCGAGGCTCTCTAGTCAGTTACGGCATTTGGCCGCTACACACGCCGGACAGCACGTACACGTACTTGTACTCATACACTGGAGTGCTCTAAGATTTATCATCATTTATTGTGAATTATCCAGTGCATCACGTATCCATCATGGTTGGTGAAAAGCATCAGGATAGTGATGTTAGCGGCAGTGCTAAAAAGCGACAAGCCATCTCAATGGAAACAAAGGTGGTGATAATTATTATTATGTCGGAGTTTTGAGGGAAAAATAAACGTGTTTTTTCAACCCACCCACAAATGGGGACTTAAATGCTTTTCAGTCAACAGCAAGGAAAAAACAACACCTGGCGAGTAGCCCATATGAAATTAACTGTCGCCTTCCTAAAGGGGGAGTCAGTTTGGTGAGATCGGTTTCATGGTACCTCTACAATTATATTGTTATAATAATGTAACTCTGTGGTGGGTTGGCGCCCCGCCCTGGGTATCCCCTGCCCTGTTCCCTATGTGTTCTGGGATGGGTTCCAGGCTTCCCCGTGACCCTCACCAGGAATAAGCGGTATAGAAGATGACTGACTAATATAACTATTATTATTATTATTACTACAATTCATTAACATAATTTATGTTTTTTTGTTCTTTTTGTGTTTCTAGGATAAGACAACAAACTTTTAATGTTTTAATACAACTTTATTATATAACTACCACGCAGTAGGAAGGTTTGGTAGGACCACACGTTCATACAAATTACGAATTTACGAACAATTCACCTTACGAACAGCCTCTCTGGCCATAACTCATTCGTAAATTGAGGAGTCTCTGTAATTGTAAAATTAGAGCTGTAAAGCAAATTGTGTATGCTTCATGCAATGCTAATTGAACAATGTATTGTAGTGTCCGGCATATAGTTTGGGTCATGTATTTGGACATGATTGACAGAGGTTTATTGAGCCATACTGTATTTTACTGATCACTTTATCCTACAATTGATTGTTATGAGATTGCCTATATCCTGTGGATCAGTGGTCTAGGCAGGAAACTTGCCTAAACCCACGTCCCTTCTAGCAGATTAGTATAGATTTCCCATAGGGACAAAAAAAAATGAAACTGATAGTTAAACATGTATTCTAAAATACAGCAGTTGGCAGTAATAAATTCAGTTCAGTTCTGTTGAAGTGTATGTATCGTCCTTCCAAACTCAACATGCCTGACATGAATGTAATAACGAGGTATAACAACATCGATGGATATAACAGGAGTTAATTTTGTACAGTGTTACCAGCCTCACAGGGAGATTGAAGAGACAATATAGAGGAGGAGCAGCAAGGAGTCTTACAGCCACTAGAGGAGTCGTCCAATTTAAAGGTTACATGAACACCATGGTAACTGCACTCATATAAGCAAAGGCAATGTAATTCTACCATGGAGGAAAGACTATTCCAATGCAGTGAAAGCATTTAAAGGCTGAATTTTCAGAGATTATGGCCTTTTAACATCTCAGTCTACAAATTTAGGAACAAGTCCAAGACCAAGAAAAATGTCATGATTTTCTAAACTAATTTAAGAGGCATGCTGAATTGTTCCAATGTTAAACCCATTGACATTGGTCAGTTTATATTCTAAGGAATATTCCAAATACGTACTGTTTCCTTGGTTGGGGTAGATTTTCCAAGGAAATTCTACATACCTGAGGGAAAACCAAAGGGTGAGTTAATGAGATACGGTATATGTCCTGTGACGTTATGCTCCAAGCCATCAATGAAGGCAAAACATCAGGGGAGAGAATGGGGGGAGGAAACGTGTTCAGTGAAGACCTACACAGCTCCACTGAGAATATAGATAATTCTGTCCCTTTACAGCAGGCAAATTTGCCAATTCTCCTACTATGCACATCTTAAATTGTGGCCCATATTTAAGTATTGTGAACCGTATGTAGGTGGCGACGTAAACACTATAGTAAATTGAATTAACATACTGTATGTTGCCAAGAATTACTTTTGCAATTTAATATAGTCTTAATCTTACATCATATTTAATAAAAAATACATTTTATATCTTTCTGGACCATTTTTAGCTTCCGAAGAAATAAAAAAGATAGCTATGAAACTACGTATTTTACATTACAGTGGTACCAATTACACAAAGCTGTTCTGAATAATTAAAAATGTTAATATGCAGAATTCTCCAAACACCTTGTTTTAACAGACTCTCTATTAGTTAATTTCCTCACGAGGCCATTGTCTTTCAGCGAGTACTCTACTGAGAGACAACAACAAAAAAAAACGGATGACGACTCCGAGTGTCCCCAGGCGGGAGGAGGCGGCAGCTGAGACAGCTGTCGGTAGGATTAGTTAGCTGTTTAATGGAGTGCGCAAATCAGCATGCTTTAATAACCAGGCACACTGCAACCACACAGGAAGTGTGCAAAGCCAGCTTACTCCTGCACACACGCTATATGCTATCACTGTTACATGGTTTGGGGTCATGTAATATTAAACCTTTCCATCTCTTGAAAGCAATGCAACCTTATTAAGCTAGCATGGTATTGCAACGTGGCAGAATCAGCCCTGAAAATAGTAAAGCTTTTGGTCAAAGCATCTTAGCAACTTGGGCTCACCCGATAAGCCAAATTTGGATCATTTGTTACTACAGCATTAAGGAAATATGTAGCATTTGAGTAGTGGTTACACATCTGCTTTATGTAATGGTTGTATTTTTAAAGAACTTTTTCTGTAAGAGTTTTTTAAGGGAACTTTCCATGTCTAATATATGTATAGTACTTACAGCGTTAGTGTAATACAAACATTTCGGCTGGTTACAGTATAATATAGACAGTCTATTTAAGGAAAAATATTATAAAAGAACATTCCAAATGAAACTCCGTTAACTGTATTTAAAGTACTGTGACTGCAGAAGTTTGGCAAACAATATTCAAAACATGGCTGCTTAAAACACAAGTCACACAAATGCAGTTCTCAACTTCTTAGCCAGAAGACAATTTTCTTGTGTTTTTTTCACACATTTGTATTTGGAGCTCACAGAAATGTTATGGATCTGCTGCTGGAACTTCTAGCCATGAGAAATGATGGAGATTGTAACGAGGGCTTCTGGATAAATCCTTTGGAACTGTCACATGCCAGCAGAGGTGCACCTTTTGTCCAAAATTCAACAATCACTTCCCCATGCAAGAAGAATAAGTATGAATTTTTTTAGTTGTTGTAGGATTTTATATAGTCAGGGCAACTGTTAAAGAAAACGTGGCAATTTTTTATATATTTCAACATTTGAACACATTACAAATTACACATTACACTGAGAACATGTTTAGTAAAGCTCTTGAAAGAGGTTGGTCTGAATATCCTGTTATGACATATTTACAGTATTGGTTAAATTGTTTTTATAATATCTTCTAACATATATGATCATTCCAGCGCAAGAATATGTAAAAAAGCTCTTTATTTCAAAATTTAGTTGGACACAGAGATTTAAAAGGGAAAATTTAACTGCAGCAAGTGTGTTCAAAATCCCGGAGTCAATTACGGCCGATGATCATTTGCATGAGCATAATTGTAAAATGATATGCAGGAAATGATACTGGATTTCAGCAGTAAAGTTGTGTCATGAAGGGGATGTCTTTCACTATTGGTGACCAGTCTTACATTTTATAGTTTTGTTAACTCTGATGGTCTTTGTGTGAAGACAAGGTGAAAGCTAATTCACCTCTAACAAATAGTGAAACACCATCATCTACAGGTACAATGATTGTATTTGATCTTCAGACTCACTGTTCAAATTTAAAATGACATAAAGTTATGTCTTTAAAGATATATTTTCTTCCTTCTTATTAGTAATGTTAGCTATCTTTCATTGACATTAAAACTTAATGCTGTCCTGTTTACATAGGCTGGTTAATTGTGGAGGTGAGTGGCAATGCTATGAGGATTTCCTTGGCTACGTTTTCATCTCACTCCCAAAGGAGCCGAGGGCCAGTTAGACGTTCTTCAGGTCTTCTCAATTAAAAGTTTGACTTCCTGTTTGCTTCCTCATTCGTCTGTGACAGTATCCAAGAGCCCACTGAGGGTTCCTCAGTACATATTTTACAGCAGTTTGTTTTCAAACTCGAACGTTTCAGTGCTTTCTTATCACCACGCCAGTGGTGTGCAGGTTTGTTTTATTTACAACATAATCAAGGAACTGGAATTCGTTGTTTTTGTAAACGCATGTTGTTTTGTGAGAGAATCCTCTCTTGACTTGCTGTGCCATCCATTACACCTCTCTGCATTTTAGCCCTGACGGTGCAGTCACAGTCTCTGTGCAGAACTTTCTGAACGCCACCTCTCATTTAATGCTGAATCCAAAGAGAATTGTAACCTGGCAAGTGCAGCAAGAAATTCACGTCTTCACATTCGGATCCAAATTCTAATGTTGTGTGTTATGTGCAAAAAGGTTCAATAAAATTCTTACAAGTGTATATGCTCCTTGGGGTTCGAGGACAGACACAAAGTTAATAAGGGCAGGAAGTAGAAACTGTGTAAACACACAAGCATTTGAAATATTGAAATACATAATGAAGTATAACGCAAATACTTTAGCAATGGTGGGTGATATATATATATATATATATATATATATATATATATTCTGCTGTTAGTTAGCCAGATAGCTTGTGTAACTCTTATGTCTTTGCTTTTATACTCTTATAAGATTTCTCAGATTCTTAGAGATCCACCTGTGTTTATAAGCAGTATTCCTATAGTTGTATCTTAATGACATCACACTTTATCCTCCTTTAGATTTAACCCACCCTTTCTGTAATGTATGTCAAATTAAGACTTAATAGAAGTTCTGCAGTATATGAGTATGGTCTGAGTAATTGCGCTATCACTAGTCACTTTCAATGAATAATTACTACATGCTAAATTCAATCCATAATGGCTTTGATTGTATGTGTTAAATACTATCTATGGTAATTACTGGGTATGCACAAGAAATAATACATTTATTGTAAAAGTAAATTAAGGTAACATCACAAATACATTAACTATTAAAAATAAACAGCTAACAGAGAAGAAGATGCATGTGTGTGCATACACACACGTATACATATATAATTTGTTTTTAAGAAATTACTGACCAAGGCCACTGCTGAAATTGGCTGTTTGGCTTTTCTGTGTCAGATGCTCCGTGTTCCAACCGAGGAGATAAAAGCTCACGTTTTCCATAATTGCGAAAAGTGGCGCAGTTTGTTGACCGCTCTAATCACCATTCCTCTTCATGAATGTAACGCAGGGCAATTTATAAAGAGGAAAGTAACTAATGCATTAAAAACGTGATTTGGCTGACAAGTGCATTTGTTCCTCTAGTACTTTATTAAAATACATGCAATTCTCTGTCTCAGTTGATTTAACTTTGCAATTTGATAATGCAAACACACTTTCCCTCCCTTTGGTAAATTGTGGACTTATTTGTCAAGTGCCTTTATAGCCTGCCTTTGAGCTTCATTAGTGCATAGACAATTGGCTCTTTGTAGCATCACACACTCGCTGCATGTTGTTACTGGAAGCTAAATGTCTTTCAGCCAGAGGCACAAGGTATATGCAGAAAGTGTGTCGCTGCACTGTATCATCGTCTGGGACCGAGCCCTGATAAACACCAGGTCAAAAGTTCACACGTCCGTGTAGTAAATCACCATATTGCCTACAGCATATTCCTCTCCAAGATTTACTACATTTTATCCGGCATATTGTTACTGTGATGCCAGTTTGGAAATTACAGGACTCGGCGCTCCTGTGTGTGAATTAAAAATGACATTTAGCAGCGTGATTTTCATTTTTTATTTTTTTTCCCAGGATAAGCTTTTCCCACCCACTTTTTGCAGCTGATGAAAATAATATGCAAACATATTTTTATTTACACATTCATGCGTCACCATAAATTTGTTAACATCAAAGTACATTCGACTAAAAAAATATGGGGCATCTGTGAATAAATTAAAACTATACATTGAATAAACTGAGAAGACCTACCAGGATAATTTAGCAAATATTGCACCAGCAGAAAAACTGTACAGTAACACAAAAATCACAGATGCTAATACATGTAGGAAACATCTTGTTTTCTTTTCTGTTATGGGCAACATGAAAATATATGAAAAAGAAACGCAAACTATAAATAACAATTGACATACCATTCTCAACATGGATTAGAATTAAATGTATAAAAATGTAAGTTACAACAGAAGACCAAATTTAATTTAGCCTCTGCTGATTTTCTGGATGTCACTTTTTTTAACAGCATTAGATAAGAAATCTACTTAAACATTGATACCCTGTTTTGTAAAGGCTTTGCTTAACATGGTATCTTTACAATCTTTACAACTAGTTTTAAATTGCCATTTGAGTGTGTAGTATGTACTTAACTTCTATAATGTTGTAATTTTAAGTAAATGCGCATTTAAAAAATTCAATTTCATTTTAACAAACACAGTAAGTTGACACTATATATTCAGTGCAGTTAATTTGAGGTCTCAAACGGCTCTGCACAATTGACTTTACAGAAAAGTTTTCTGCTTCCTGTATAATGTCACAGTGAACCTCCAGCAGGAGCGAGCCCTACAGGTACCATCCACAGAGGTAATAGTTTCATCACCTCATTAAAACAAGCTAATGCATTAATGAACCACAGCTCCTTGTTAAAGTTAACATGTGCTCCGACTGTACGTGTGCATACATGGAGAAGACTGATGCAATAAATGTTATTTATCCTTCCTTTCAGCTTTTTTTTTTACTTGTTAATTGGGCGTCTATATCAAATGCGTCAGAGAAAAATTAATGTAATATAAAGTGAAAAATGCATCCTGCGCATAGCGACAGTGTGTCACTGAGTCCTGTCGATGACTGTGAAGTCAAAACTGAACGTGGATGGATTCTCAGACTGCCACTTATTTCTGGAAATTTCCGATCCCCCTTCGATGGACCATTGCGGTAGATACCCTGCCACTGTCATGTATGCAAGCCACTGTGCGTGTTGACTGGGCGGCCCAAAAGGTCGTGATAGCGTTATCCAAAGTTTTACATCTGTATATTACTGTTCATAAGTGATACAGCTTCTTTTAGTTCTTTTGAATGAAATGTCTTATGAGATGCAAGGAATGTAAAAAGTGCCACCAATACACTATATCTAATCATTTAGCATACTAAAACCATTTTATAAGAGGAAAAAAAGTGTAAATACAGTTAGAATATTGTGTTCGTGAGATGAGAGCAGATTTTAACCAGTCAACAGTTGGTGTAACAGCTCCATTCCTTCGCAGTAAATTGTTCATTTCCTCACAGGGATTGTGCTCGGAGGATGAAGGCATTTTTCAATGCTGCTCGGTTATTACAAGTTTTAGCGGCAAATAAAATGCACAGGAGGGAGGTAGGAATCGGCAGCCGCGGTGCTTTGGCATGCCCTCCCGCAGTCGTGGCCTGGCGCAGCGGATCGCCGGCTCTGTGCGCTCACGCTGATGGATGGATGGCCCTCAGGCTTTGGTAGAATCAGGGATGCTATGCAGGACATTATGGATCATGGTGTCTCAAGACAGAACTATTTGTCTCCCTGCTCCACTGCTCTCTTAATCTACGCTATGGTAAAAGATTGCAGCTACAATACCTCAGTTTAGAATTTAGCTTCGTCTGGCAGAAAGGTGGGGCGGGGATTGCCCTTAGGGATGGGGGTGTGCATAGCATGGACTTTAACGTCTATACCTGCAAAAGACAGTCGGAGGGGGAATCTTAGTAAGGGCCATAACATTTTATGTGTGCATAGACAGTGCTAGACATGCTAATTTATAGCATGAGTCAGCACCTAGATGGAGCCTGTGAGAATACCTGTTTCCAATTCGGAGCTCTGTCAGACTTATTCCCATATATTTTGTCCGAGTTTCAGACTCCCTGAACTTTTGTACATTTGTTACCATCAGTCAAGAGCCACGTCCATGTATGTAAAAACAAATTGTAATGAAGTCTCACAGGTTTACCAGCTTCTGTCATTTTTGTATGGAGGGAATCAAAACTAAAATAATTTGTGGCAAGGAACAGTCATTTTGAGTGTGGGAAGATTTTGTATGTAGGATCCCTTTATTTTGAAAGGCAGAGGCCTTTTGCATTAAGACTTCCTATTATGCAGGGAACTGGGTCATGCGAAGTTATTTTAGTTTGAGTATTGCATCATAGGTTTGAATAAAAATGTATGTGCATGCGTGACTGTGAAGTAACTGAACTGGAAATATTTTGTTTCTTTTTCAGTATATCAGGTTGGCCCACAACACAGTCATACTCATAAAGTAAGCATAAAATAATCTACGACAGCATAAAAAAGCCTTTTAGACTTAAATATAGCTTTTTATACTGGAGAGTTGAAGAAAGACATATTCCCAAAAATTTCAAGAAATGCTTTTTTTACCTCAGAAAAAATACAAGTTTTAATCTAATATAATTATGGCAACCATGACATTTAAGAAATTGTTGAGGATACATTCCATCATTAGCAACAGATGTGGTTTTCATATCATATAGACAATTTTTAACAAAAGGCTTGAAAATGTTGATGGATTAAATAAAGTGAACCTGTCAAAAGAAATTATATACACTGGCAAGCATTTTTAAGAAGAAACCATAACTGAATAAATAGTGAGATATACCCTCCGGTTGTCGGCGTGCTTTATCACTCTTGTGTTCGAATACTCCAGTGTATAATAGGTTCGGAAAATACAAAATGAGAGAAATAAATTAAATATGCCATTATTATAATGTGAGCACTGAAGCTATATTATTATTATTATTATTATTGCTAATAATAATACTTTGTATTTACATTCTAAAAAAAGTTGATAGATTAACTACAGTGTTTAAAATGACAAACTGAGCTGCACTGTGATATTAAGACTGACAGAATAAGCGCAACAGACAATGCGTTACGGCAACGTTGATCCCGTTTAATTCGGTTTGACACGTACATGTTTCAAGTATTGTGCTCTCCATAATGAATAGCCCAGGCGTCTCTTTGGAGTTTCAGCACATTAGCATAATAGCATGGTAAAGTTACAGTGCCTCACTGAAGTGGCCATGGAGCCCGCAGAGAAGTGCCGGCGTGCCACCTCGCTGTTTCCACGCAGAACCTTCTTGGGCGAAGTCCTCTGAGGATCGTCATTGTCGCGGTGCCAGCGAGCTTCCCCTCAAATCGACCCACCTCCGTTCCCCTCGCTTCCTCCCTCTGTGCCTATCTTTGCTGGGAATCAGCCCGCGGCGCAACTGAGACGCTCTCAGCGGAGATCTGTGAGCCCCCCCCCCCTCGGTCCGCCCCCACCTCCCTCAGAAAAACAAGCCTCTCCCACACATGCCGCCGATCCGACCGTCTGCTTTGCGGGCTGCCATCTTTACTTTACAGCCAGTGTGCTGTCGTCGTCATGGGGAGCCGTGATGCAGTCTGGCAGCCTTGTTTTGTAAAAATTTGTCTGTGATAAAAGCAGGAAATTGGGTAAGACATGTTATAAATATTTCTGTCCAGAATTCTGAACCCTAATATTTGCTATAGGGAGGGGAGTCACGTGTTCAATAAAATTATTTTCTCACCTAGAATTACATACACCAGTTGTGGCGACATTAATACCAAAATAACCAAAATATTATATTGTACGTAGACGTTATTTTAATGTCTACATGGCAAACAGATCATACTCAGTGTAGAATTTGTGGATTTTATTGCAGTGAGATACCCTCCCTCCTCCTTTTGAGCCCTTTGGCAGTGTTGCTTGGAAAACCTGTTTCATACATGGCAACACGTAATCCTGCACTCTGACCATCGATTTCAGGGAACCATTGACTTTGCAATCTACCTTTTTCTTAGACTGCAGTGGGCGTTTTTCTTTTTTTGTGGGATTGGGAGCCAATTTCTTTCTACTTCTTGTAGATGTTAATCTTCTTAATGGGTAATCTTAGTGTTATGGAGTGGTGCTTGTATGTGCAGTGGGGGTGTGGGTGTTAATGTCTGGATGGTGCAGATATCCTGTTTTCACTTTAATGAAGGATCATGTGTGTGTGTGTGTGTGTGTGTGTTTGAGAGAGAGATTCAGACAGACAGAGACAGACAGTAGAAGAAAGTTTATTTTGCAGGAAAACAAAAAATGGGGGTATATAAATGGGGATATTGGGAGCTGGGCTTGTCTAAGTTTTCATCATGATTAAAATTTAATGTTTCTCGGAAGCATGATAAATATGCAAATATTCAGAACTATGTACATTTGAATTTTTCTATATTTAAAGCAGTGTGTATGGCTGACAGACATTGCGACTTCTTTTTCAGAGCTTCAGGTTTGATGTGTAATATTCTCTGAATATTCTCTGTAGTGGATAGGGAGGCTCATTTTCCCTCCATTATTTCTTCCATTTGGAAGCAGGAACTCTCTCCGCTCATTTATTTGTTGACATCAGAATGGCATGTTTTTTGTGATATCGTTTTATTGTTTCCTTTCTTTTTCCCCCTCCGATGTCTGGCTCGGAGTCATTTACCATATAGATGACTTGGGCCAAATTCCGGTCAGCTTTCATCAGCTCCTTCCTGCTCTTGGATTGTCAAGGAGCATCAAGGGATGCCAACCAGTCGTAGGTTTAGGAAACATTGTCAGTTCGGTCTTCTCATAATGGCTTTCATCGCGGAAGACACGTTGGCTTTACCCCTGTGTTTCGAGTGCAAGGAACATGGCTGCCATAGAGGCAGACATGTGACTAGGTGTGAATGCTTTGGTGGTTGAAGTGTTAACGGTAGGAGCACTTGTTATGCCATGAAGGCTGGTGGGTGTGTTCTTTTGACATTCCGCATCAGCTGAGTATAGTCCTCCAAAGATTGCCCTCATTTGCAGCCCTTTCCAAGTGTGAGCCTTTCACTCTCCACACTCACAACTTACCATAGCAAAATGCAAACACTGTACTGCTGTGACTGGTAACACCTAGACACACTAATAAAAAGAGGTTTTGTGATGCTGACTGCTGTTAACACACCCCTCCCCCGGACACACAAACGCGTCATCACAGTGTTTAAATCATGAAAACGCACGTTTCTGCCTTGGTTTGGAATTGCAGAATCTTTTGACTATTCAGATTTCACACTTCCAACACAACACCAAGGAGGACAGCGGCAGTTGAATTTGTTGCCACTTTAGTCTCGATTTTTGAAACGTCAGCGGCACATTGAAAAGCGTCTTTAGGTTACTAATTATTAATCAGGACTATGAGCACTCAACTGGAACATTGAAGCCTCTTGAATGTCATTAACAGGTATAAGTTGAGTGTGATGTCACTATCAGGAATAGACGCAGAGAATGCGTCCTTTGAAGGGTAACTCCAGTTCATTCTTCTGCCACAGAGTCACAACTAATGCTATGAACTTTTATAGACTCTTTTTTGCATTGTACATTAATGACTTTGCTGTCTTCCTTCAGATATTTAACACTTAATTTTTAAGATGGTATTTTTGCACTTGAGTGATGGCATTGCAGATAAATATTTACCTGTAGTATTTTGTTCAAAGGTATCATAGCAGAGGCCCTACTACTATGACTTTGCACTAGCAACTTTACTGCCCTAAACAGTTACTCTGTGTTATGGCTTTCTGTACTGAATGGCGTAATGTGAATCACGCTCTTATCTTTCCAGCCCAGGGTTTTGCTTCAGAGGACGAGTACTTGGAGATCCCGGCCGTCACCAGGCACAAAGCAGGAACGTATGAATGCACAGCAGCCAACGAAGTGTCGGCAGACATTCAGACTGTCTCCCTAGTAGTTAACTGTAAGTTTCCTTACACCGCTGTGTCATTTTATTAAGTCTCAAAGTGTTGCCAATGGCTTTAGTAGCTTTAATACCTGAGAAAAAGACTATAGGAACCATATTTTATTCAGTTTAATTGGCGCAAAATTTGAAAGCACAGCTTTCAGATGTGTCCACACCTTATAGACTAAAAACTTCATGTCACTCAGGATTGACTGTAGAACCTTTAGCAGTTGTGAGTACCTTGGAAGTCTATCTGGGCTGTGTATACTGTTCTCCCCAGACCCCCCGACTGTATCAGAAGGCAGAGATGTTGGTGTCACTGTGGGCCAGCAAGGGATCCTTCAGTGTGAAGCAGAGGCAGAGCCCCAGGCTGACTTTGAGTGGTACCGGGATGACAAGAGGTACGGCTCCTAAGAGTCAACATGAGCGCCAGTTCCACTTCAGTTAAAGCTTCTGTTTCATGCTGTAAAATGTGATCAAAGGAAACAAATAGGGTTTTTACTCAGTTATCACCTTATTATGTTAGAATTTATCCTTAATGGTTTATGATTATTATTATTTTTTATAGAAATGCTTTTTAGACACATTCTTTAAAGTAGTGACACATAGAATAATTGCCTAATCCTCAAAACAGACTTAGGAAGGTTATAAATAACCATTACTTACTGTTTTCATATATTTAATTCAATTAAAAGGTAGCAGTGCCAAGAAAATATATAGTCATCCGTCCTTCCTTCAGAGCATTTCTGTTGGTTGGCAAACTTGCCAGATCAGTAAACGCCGTTAAGTGCTGACTCTAGTCTTTTTGCAGGATCTTTAATGGCTTCGATGGCATTGAGATTGAGAACACGGGCAAGCTGTCAATGCTGACGTTTTCCAACGTGTCCGAGGTTGACTACGGCAATTACACCTGCGTTGCTATGAACAAGCTCGGCACCGCCAACACAAGCATTGTTCTGTATGGTGAGTGTGCATAATTAGGTTCCAGTCTACGCTAAAAGCAACTGAGGCAATCACAGTGCTTGCTTGGAGATCTTACCCCTGTAGATCTTGTCATTGACAAGGATCTTCAAGTAAGGGAAGTGTAGCACCTCTGCCACAGTTGACAATTTCAAGCCTATAGCTCAGCTAAAATGGCTCGAGCTTCAGTTTCTGTTGAATCGCATCCACCAGCTTTTCTCCTGTTGTTCCCAGTTTGATGTAGCGCTAATGATTTTGCATTTTGTGTTTTATTTTTTGCTTATTTTAATTTCATTTCTTTTCATTCTTCTGATGTAGAAGTAATTGAACCCACTAGCTCAACGCTATTGCAAGGTTAGTACTGTGCATGTGCATGGAACCCCTTTCCCTAATCATCACCCCATGACAGGGTCTAACATGCATGAATCATGGAGCTGTTTTCACAAGAAAGTGCCCCTAAAGAGCTCCGCTTCAATGGCGGTGAAGCAGGAATCACCAACACGGCGCAGTGTGTTCCCTTCCGGAAGTATGAGATAATTCCCCGGCATGCTCTGATGAAACACGGCAGCCTGGTGGCTAGTGCGCCGCTGCGCAGCAAACACTTGAACTGGCATTCGCTCAGAACTCCTGCCTGGGTTTGGCAACGCTAAAGAGATTATGCTTAAAGTTCGCCGTCGATGTAGCTTCATGCAAATTTTATCAGTATAGCATAAAGGGTATTAGCTGTGTTTGCCTTATTTATTTTGGCAATTACATGACATGCCAGAGCTCTCCACCCATGAGTTGCAGTGGTTCTGCAGACAGTCTGTATGGAAATGGAAACACTGCTGAATGAAACTCGTACTAACAGTTTGCTGTGTTTTTTTTTTCTTCTCCACATTAACCGTCCCACCTCATGGTCTGGCTTCATTTTCATTTTGCATGTGCATTGCATCTGCATGTAAGTACATCTCCTGGAGCCCCCAGACATCGTAGCACTATTGTGGTTACTGTGATGCTGTATTATTTTCAGCTTGTGTGTGTGTGTGTGTGTGTGTCTGTGTGTGTCTTGACAATGCCTTTGGCACACATTGCTGTCACGTGTGTAAAATGAAACTACATTCACGATGGAATTACTGTGTTTTACATGCTAACACATTCACATTTGTAATCATCTCTGAAAGATTACTAAAAGCAGGATTAATGCTTATAATCAAAGTTTAGCACATTGTTTTTGTAAAATACAGTAAAAATGTGAAGAAGGGTTGACAATTGACAAAGGTTTTTTCCCCCCAGAACATATGCATTTAAATCCATCTTTGAATGTGTTAATTACATTGAAGATTTTAGACTGAGTGAAACCAGATGCATTAAGTATGTCCTCTCTTGAGATATATTAATTGCTTTGATTTTGATTCCAGGAAAACACTATTTTAATTATCCTGGTACAGGGTTTAGTATAATCTACTGTGGCCGTGTAATTGGATAGTTGTCCCTAAAGAAAGCATTCTGAACTCAAGAAAATCCAAGGGAAATTAGAAGTTATTGTATTATAGCCATCAAAGTAGACCGTTAATCTCGGCTACTCTCAATAATGCTCTCATTGTAAAAAATTTATTTATAAGGGACTCCTTTAACTCCCAGTGTACATTGAACTCAACGACCTCCCTGGGCCTTGGAATAAAAACCAATATTGTCAACAGAGGCTTGAAAAATAGTAAGAATAATAAAAACACGGTGCAGACTGGAAATGAGGTTGACCAGAGAGGTCTTCCTTTATAATAACACACAGTTTTAAAAGTTGGCTGATCATGAGAAATTGCATTATTGCATTACACATGAGTCTGTTTTACAGTATTACAGTAACACAAACATGAAAGTTACTAGTCTTCTAGGTGCATCGTGGGATGTTTTTACTATTAATAAACTGATCAAGAAGTGTCACTGTTGATATACTAAAAGACAGCAAATTCATTTAGATGACAGCCTTGGCATATGGTAAATATAGAAATACCCATCAGTGTTTTTTAAATTACTGTATTACCAGTAACAGTGAGATAACACAAGGGTAGCAAAAGAAGTACAAAAGTGTATGGAGCTGTGAAAATCTGACAGTTTGAAAATGGACTTTGAAAACTTGCTCAGTAAAATGATTTGTGCCTCTATCATATGCATGCCTGGTCAGTGCATCCCAGCCTAATGATGATCGGGTTGGCCTTTCAATACAGCAGAATAATGAAAACTTTTTCCATTGCTAAAATCCCGCTGAATCTTCACATCGCTCCAAATAGCTTCATTGTTACGGACTATTTTTGGTTTTACAGTTTCAATCCAGTTCCGTGAAGGAGTTTAGAACGTTTTTCTGCTGAGACATCAGTTATTGTATATGCGTCATACATACCTTGTAGTTTTTTTTAATCTTGATATACAGACAACAGACACACCATGATGCTTTTGTGTCACACGCACAAGGCTGAGCGAAATGAGTCCAGTCCCAGGTTTGCTGAGGTTGCGTGTGTGAGTTCTCTGTGAAGGACAGGCTTTTTTGGTCCACGATGTATGCTGCCCTGTTCCCAGTGTTTCCTGGGATGGGCTTCGGAAAAACGGAATGACTGGGTAAGCTGTTGTCATAAGTAGACGAAGCAGCAAATGGCATGGAGAAAGAGACCTTTGAAAGCTCACCCAGACTGCAGCCCATGACACGGTGATTTATTGGCCCAGATCACTGCGCAAGGTGTGCACACATCTGCTTATATTTTCCCCCGTTTAACACTTGGTTTGCAGCATGCTTGCAGTGTCCTCAGAGCCCTCAGACAGAACGGCGGCACATTACTAAGCACAATATCAGCACTGCTTAGCACCTGGACAGAGGCTGATTACCCTGTTTACAGCAGACTGCAATTAAGACTGACCTTAGTGGTTCAGCGATCAAGGGTTTATCCTGCATTGTGATAGGACGGCAATGTCACACCGCTCAGAGACACACACGTCCATGACCGAAGCAGGAGGCAGCTGTCGTAATGCTGCAAAAAAGCGGCACCGCTTAAACCCTCGCCGAAGGGAACAGAGTGTTTCGAAAGATAAAATAAGCGTGTCTGTCATACATTAATTTATAACTGGTAAGTTAAATTGATCGTGATAAACATGTAGCTGTGGTTGGGGTGGTACAAGCACCCGCACTTTCACATGTAAAACTTGACTTGCGTGTATTAGATCTGTTCTAGTCCGTTAGCTTGTGCCCACTGAAATTTATGCAATTCTTTCATGTAGCACCGACCTTTTACTGCGCTCTCTCTTGTAGAAAAGACATCCGTTTTAGAAAAGACAACATCTTCAGAGTATGCAATATGGCAAGGTTTGTAATAAATGGAAATAATGTAGTAATTGTAATGAATTAGTAGTAGTATTAATAATAATAATAATAATAATAATAATAATAATAATAATAATAATTACTATAATTTTACTAACCTGTACAAATTAATATTTCCACTACTTACAAATTATTCTTTTTTATGATTCTGCCGTTGAGCCAGAGTTTTCTGTCACAGCAAAACATTAACTTTTTTAATGCATAGTTACCCCTGTGGGGAAAAAGCTTATAACATGAGGACAGAAGCACATTTTTCCATTTCTGAGCTGCACGGTAGACCTGAATGGGGGCCTTCATGTTCACACAGACCCAGGGTCATTTAACCAATGTTCACCTGTTACTTCATCTCCACATGTAGAGAGGTAAAGGAGGTTGACAGCTGTCACTGCAGCCATGGTCACAGAGGTGTTTGTCCCCCTCCTAACCCCCTTCCCCCTCCCCCCGATCAACAGGACCAGGAGCAGTGCAGGATGGGAACAGCGGGACGCCGGGCTTGCGGGCCTCAGCCTGTGTCTCGCTCGTCGTTCTGGTACAGCTTGTGGTCGGGTTTTGATGCACAACAGAAGAGCACATTTCAGAAGGGCACATCATTTTTCGTGTCTTTCTCTCTCACCTGGAACCAGAGACTGCTGCACCTGCACCGTATGTGCGCAGGGTACCCACTTTCCAAACTGTAAAGATGACACAGCGCCTGTCTTTTTATTTCTCAGCACTCTGTCAAAAAGAATTGCAAAAATGGCTGTGTCCTTTTTCAGCTTCGGAATCATGTCCTTCGTTCACCTGCTCTTGATTTTTGGTTTTTCGTTTTCTTTGAGATATACGATGATAGCAACACTAATTTTCTTAATGAAAGAAACTATAAAAATACTTAGAGGGTTAAGTGTCAGACTGTAAAGTCTGTATTTTTATTCTAAAAGTGTAATGGGTTTGAGTAATGCAATATTTTAGTTTCATCAGAAACATATTCAATGCAAAACTAAATTTAAATGATAGGTGGTTTAAAAATTATAGCACAAAAAGAAAATTTTAATTAGTGGCTTTTGGTTATTTGTAACTGGACATAAGCGTAAATGGTAATTATTACAGGGAGTTGGGAAATTGTATGAGATAAATGTTTAACACACCAATTACAGTAAAGCGTACAGCTTGATAAATGTGTAATATACAGAAGAAATTACTATTTTGTAAACATACTACTTCTAATTATTAGGTAACACAACTTATCACAAATGTGTTAACGTCTTACAATTTATTTAATGGTACTTGAGGTGTAGTAGGATCTTTTAAAGAAATGGTGAAAATATAGACTAAGCGGGGTTTCTAGGCCATGGCTGTTCCTACTTTCCTTTCATACATTTTGTCTGAACACCATGGTTATTATGTCCCACATACAGCCAAAGATCTGGCAACCGCTCCTTAACAAGTCAACTAAAAATCAACGTTTTTATTTTAATGTGCCATGATGCATCATAACCTGCTATGGACTATGAACTCTTTGGTTCTGTGGACTGATGATGTACAAAGTTAATGTATATATCTTCATTAAGACAGTGTGGGATGAAAAGATAACGTGCTGCCAACGGTTGTTTCAAGATGATAAAAAAAAGATTCTGTGTAAAATTTGTATTGAAATGGAATGCATTCCTTCAACTAATATTGAAGACTATCATAGTTTATATGTACAACATTTTACAGGTTGTAACATTGTTAATACAAGTACATCAACTCATCAGTTCTGTATAACTGCACGTATTGTCAAAATAATTTAAAAAATATAAGAAATGCCAGACTTTGGTGTTTTAAGGATATCGCACATGAATCATAAATAGCACATTCAGAAACTGCCCACAATAAATGCTATTTTTTACAGTCATGAAACACAGTTCTGCAATACATTATGATAAAGGCAGTCAAATTCAGCCTATGTCTTTCCAGTTTTGCTTCTTCTGTGGTCTACTGTGTTTGTGTATGTGAGTTTTTGTTATTTTTCAACACTCTCACTAATACAAAATTATGAAGGTAACACAGTGCCACAGTGGTAGCCAATCTCAGCACAGTTGGAGGTCTAGAATGCCTATAGGCACACCTTAATGGGAAAAGTCATTTCAGAGCCCCTATTCAGTCTTGCATTTGGTTCAGAGTCTAAACTCTGATGCCTTCCCATTATTCTATGTTACATTAGTCATGGAAAGATTGTTGAGTGATTATCAGTTTGTGTAACAAGGCAGGTTCCATTGGTTTAATGTACAGACAGAAGTGCATATTTTTCTCATGTTATAAAATAAGACAAAAGGTTTCATGTGCATATTGTGCAGTTATTCCAAAGGTCTTTAAAAAGATTAAATGTTAGAGTGCATTTTTAAATTAGGTTTCAGTGACGTAGATGTCTTTCACATGAGAAGAAACAAATGGTCTGTTTTACGTGGAATTTGGAGATCACCCTCACACAATTTCCCTTTTGCCTCAACTATTATTGATTAACACTTTCAGCGTGTGTTGATTTTAGCAGCCCCAAAGCCACACACGCTTTTTTTCCTCCTCTCACTTGTCGCATATAACTTGCAGATGTGGGTAAATGTGTGAGGCCGATGTGGAAGCGCTGGAGTACATGTGTCCGTGTTTGGAGCTAATTCCCTGGGACCGAGGAGATGGGGATGGGCAGGTTACGTTATATTACATGTTAAATGGTAGCTATGAACTTCAAAAAGGTTACTGCAGTGTTTAGGATATATTCAATAAAAGTTTGTAAACCATTTTTTGTCTGTTTTGCAGTAACAAAGCTATACAAAATATTAAAAACATTAAAAGTCTACATATATTTTAATTGGTGTTTTTTTAAGCTTTAATTACAAATATGCTTTGAGAAATTGTGATAATGATAGAGCATAAACTGCACCTGCCCTATAACAGTGCTGTGTGTTGTGCTGTGACAGTATTGTGAAATGCTATTGGACAGTTTCACCTCTTCATCCGTGAGGCTGAATGGTAGGGCTGAGGTGACCAGTCTGCGGCCTGGACCATCAAAGGACTGCCCTAGTCTCTGCATGGCCATTTCTCGTGTTCGATCACACCAATTGACTTTAACTTTGGACGATTTGCAGTACAGTCCATGCTCTGCAGCTGTTATTACAAAACGTGCAAAAGTCCTCCCTCCATTTCTGCTTTTTCCACAACATAAAAGATGCATTCTATCTGACTCCCTGTTATGTAAATGAGTGTTGGCTCATTATGTATTTTCTTTGAAGACTGTGTGTTCATATTTAAAACTGACAATAATAAAATGTTCTATCTGTTGTATCATATTTTCAAACGATGTTTTATTATTGTACTATTACTTTGTAGCCATGTTAATGACTATAAAGTAGGAGAAGGATATGCCTACTCATTAACTCTATTAAATCTCGATAGCAGAGGTATATTTAATTAGACTCATTATCCTGCTTCCTTATTACATCCACCATGCAATAAAGAGTGTCATGATTTTTTTCCAGCTACATTTTGATCTCTATCCACAGGGTGCCTAATGAGTGAACTTTTCAATAAACAATTTGCTTAGTTGTTTAGAATGATCCCATTGCCTTTGATTTGAAGTTAATTAGCGTAATTGAATTTGCAGTCGCCCATACCACCTTTTTAATTGACTGCAGTCTGTTATTTTATTGGAATTGGTGACTTAAAATTTTTGGAATATTTCGAATGTACTTCTTCCCCCTCTTTTTCGTGGTCTGTAGGCAGCAAATTCCATTATCTAGTACAACTTAAGCAGTGTACAGTTTTCATAGCCCACTTGTAATTCATTTGTATCATGTGCTATTAACCAAAGCAATTCAATTTGATTACTTTATGTAAGGACATAAGGCATTCCCACTGGGGCAGTAATGTGCCACACTTTTGGTTATGAGTCCAGTTCTTAAACAGTTTACTACTAACTAAAGGTCCCCACACATTTGATACATTATCTGTTCAAGGACAGAAGCACTTATGTCAAGAGGTATTACTTCTACACAAGTTACTCCACCATTACATAATATATGAGCAGCAACT
Source organism: Chitala chitala (assembly GCA_025773905.1). Taxonomy (NCBI): domain Eukaryota; kingdom Metazoa; phylum Chordata; class Actinopteri; order Osteoglossiformes; family Notopteridae; genus Chitala; species Chitala chitala. The sequence continues at coordinate 8,462,722 of JABJVR010000087.1, forward strand.
AGAAATAATTCACTTTGAATTTATAAAATGTCTCTACTAAGTTGAATCTTTGCATGTTATGGGAAATATACAGTAACGATGGAGTATACACCACAAAGTGTTACGATTACCAGACAAGGGTTCAAACTCTGGTGTTGCAGGTTGGTCATCATCAGTACGAGACCTTGGTGAAACATTAATGCAAATGTAGATGAAAATAAATGCTGAGACATTCCATACATTTGTGAAAACTATGGTATTCATTTTCCACCAAGATCTTGTACTGATTTAGAGAGAGTTGAACCTCTCCAAAGTCATCTCAAGCACATCCTAAAGACTTCCAAGGAGGTTGAGGAAGACTCTGTGGTGGCCAGTTTATGTGTGTAAGTGAGTCCCCATGCTCCAGGAATCTTTGTTTCACAATTTTAGTCTGACGAATTGAGGCATTGTTGGCCTGGAATATGCACATGTCATCAGGGAAGAAAAAGTCCACTGATGGGAGAACCTGGCCATTCAGTAGATATAGATGCTCAGCTGACTTAATTTTATTGCCACATAATATTGCTGAGCTTAGACCAGACCAGATGAAGTAATACCAGCTAATAACACTGCCTCCAGAGGAACACGTGACTTTTTTTTGCCCAGGCAGAGTGTGTGTGTGTGTGTGTGTGTGTGTGTGCGTGTGTGTGTGTGTGTGTGTGTATAGAAGATTTCCCCTCGCCCTCCGCGGGCGGTCTTATCCATCCAAGCTCGGGTCCTCTACCAGAGGCCTGGGAGCTTGAGGGTTCTGCGCAGT
>JABJVR010000087.1:8463596-8478072 GCA_025773905.1 Chitala chitala
CACAATGTCCGGTTGGTTTTCCATTACCATTTTGTCGGTCTGGATCTGGAAGTCCCACAGGATCTTAGCGCGGTCATGTCACATATATATATATAAAGCATTCCATTCTACCAGTTACATATATAGTGAATTAAAAAATAATAGGAACAAAACAAATTTAAATCAGTAGTCAATCATCTCTCAGTAGGTGCTTTTACATGGACCTCTGATATTCCATTTTTAATGGAAATCATGGCTCATTCAGAATAAAAATGCATCATGTAATCACCTCAGTTGGATAAGACTAACCCTATTTGGCTCAGTCCAAATGAGTTTTTGATCCAAATAAGAGGGGTGGTGTAACCCTTTAGTAATCCGATCCTTTGGAAAATACTAACCATTTCAACACTTGATCCGCTTGTTTTCCTCCTGTTGGAATAAATATATTCTTTCTGTGCATGCTTGTCCCCCATGGGGTTAACATGACATCATGTGATGTGTTTCTGGGAGGGACACAAACATGGCGGCAACAAAGCAAAACTGGTCTGTGGCAGATACTAATTATTTATTGGAAAAGAATTAAAAATTACTGAACACCTTGATGGCCTAAAGGTTTGAAACCACAAGTTATTCTGACAAATATATGAAAAGTCAAATAGAACCAGAATATACAGTAAAGCGGGCAGAACCACTTTACAAATGTTGCAACAGTTTTATTCTGATTAAATGCTCTGACTATATAAACCCGTATTATAGGATTAGCATCCATGTAAACAATTAAATTGGAATCATTAATCGGAATGATTTCAGTCCAATCGAAGAAAAAATGTCCATGTAACTGCAGAGTGAATTACATTGCAGCAACAACCACAGATAACTGAGATTAAAAAGGCTATTGTAAGTGCCAAATTACACATTTTAAAATGTATGTCTTTCTCTTGTTATTTTGAAAACCCGCAGGGCATTTTGTTTATATTTACTTTTCTGCCAAATTGGTTTCCATTTAATAACTGCCGCACCTTGCTGCTATACAGCTTGTACATGTTTCTTTGCATCGTCAGAAAATGGTCTAAACTAAAGTTAACTGGAAGCATATGTGGAGGGCATTGCGGGGTGTCTTTTATTCTTATACAATGGAAAAACATAGGCTTTTAGTGGGTATTTACGTCAACTGGGTTAATTTCCACCTTACTGTCTGCTATTTGCACCTGCTCCAGAAAGCACATTTCTGCCGGCCACCTGCTGCTGTGGAACAATACAAAGGGCAGATAGGAGTTCAAAGGATGCATTAAAAACAATAAAAGCACCTCCATTGTTTTAGGTGTCCATCATTATTTATCAGGCTTATGATGACCTCCACGCTAGGCAGTGAAAAGTATGAGCACCACAGTCATTCTCTCTTACTTTTCACCTTTGACCACAGTGGCGGCCATTTCAACAATCATTTTGCAGTTATCGATTTCCCCCAGACCTTGTGTTACATACACATGTACATAATGTCAGTTTTATGTGCGATTTATCAAGACAGCACTGACATGTAGAAGTTCTGCAACAACATGCGTGGGAGGTTAATTCACATCCGTTCACTCACCTTTCTGAGGTGCGAGTTGACAATGATTTCATTGTTTTCTACAATAGCAAATCTGAGATTGTGTTTCTCAGCAGGACTGATATTTTGCTAGTGGGAAAGTAATTAACCTTGGTGCAGATCAGTAGAGTTGCTAGACTGGAAGACTGGAAAGGCGGCGTACTCATATGTCTCAACATACGGGCATGGTTTTTGCCTCCAGGTGGTGAGATGTGAGCATGGCATGAGTTGTGACACAGTGATGCAATACAAAATGATTCTGGTTTGAAAACACATTTTGCTACTGTTATGTTTTGGTTAATTTCTCAAGAACGTTTAAAACAAAAACATAGTTCATATATACACTGCCAGTCAAAAGTTTTAAAGCACTCCCATTTTCCAGTTTTTATTGAAATTTATGCAGTTTAATGTCTCAATGTATTTTGAAAATAAAGCATGGAACAAATAAACAATTGGACATTCAGAAGAAATCTGTAACAAAATATAATCTAAATTTTTGAGATAGCAAAGTAGCCACTTTTCGCAGATAATCTTTCTACAACAGAAATCATATATTGTTTGGAAAGTTCTTTCCAACACTGTTCCAGAAGTTCCCACAAATGTGCTGCACTTGTCGGTTGCTTTGCTTTCATCCTTCTGTCCAGTTCATCCCAAACCAGCTCTATGGGGTTTAAGTCTGGAGACTGTGCTGCCATTCCATGATTGTGTTGCCTACTGTGTTGTTCTTTTGTCTTTTTTGTTTGTTCTTTTGTCTACTGTTGTTCTTGTGCCTGCTGTGTTGTTGTTTTCCTCTAAGTTAGTTCTGACACAGCTTGGAGGTATGTTTTGAGTCATTATTTTTCTGTAAGGTGAACCTCTGACCAACTAGACGTACACCAGAGGGTATTGTATGGTGCTGCAAAATGCTGTGGTAGTAGTTTTGGTTCAGGGTGCCGCTCAGTCAGTGCAAGCCATAAACTCTGGATCCAGCAAAAGAGCCCCATATCATCACGCTTCCTCCTCCATGTTTGACAATTGAATCATCCTTTCACCTACTCAACGACATATAAAAACCTTGCAGGATGAACCGAACATCTCAAATTTCGATTGATCTTTCCGTAAGACCTTCCTCCAGTCTTCAGTAGTCCACTGGTGGTGCTTCATGGCCCAGGCAAGCCTGTTTTTCTTCTTTGCCATCTTAGCAGTGGCTTACTTACTGCCACTCGACCTGTCAAACCTGCAGCTTGAAGTCTACTCGTCAAAGCTGAAACTGTGACTTTCTTACTTCGCTCAGTGTTAAACTGTGCTTGAAGCTGTTGTCATGTGAGCCGCCTGTCACGCAAGCTGTTAACTCTCAGAAACTTGTCTTCTGATTCCGTTGTGGCTTTGGGTCTGCCAGACCTCTTCCTGTCAGAGTTTCCCCCAGTTTCCAAGTGCCATTTGATGGTGTAGGAAACCTCCTCACTGACACCTTGGCTTTCTTTGCAATTAAGGATTACAATGGTCTGTCTGTCTTCCTTTGTTAATTGCCTTTTTCTTCCCATTTTAAGAGCAAAATACTACTTCCTGCATTACAATTCTGTCCAAATATTGCTTAAGAGGGAACACAGTGTGTTCTAACACTGCTTTTATACAGACAGAGGGCTTGTAAATAATCAACAAAAGTTATTGTTATTGACAGCGCTGACTTCTACGTGTCAGTGCCATCTTGAATTGTTAGTATAAACTTTCAAGGCTTAATTTACTTGCATTGCTGCAGAACACCTGCGAGTTGTTACCTTATTACCTCTGAAAAAGGCCTTTTTGTATAACTCTGAAATGTACAGTATTTTTCAGTTTTTGTTAACCTAAACCTTTCTTTTTTCACCTCTGGCAGTTTACCGCTTACCTTTGTAACATTTCAGGTTATTTGCTGGACATGAGCTGCTTACATTCAATAAAAACTGGAAAAGAGGACTGTTGTAAAACTTTTGACCAGTTATATACATAACCTGAAATTTACACCAATACTGTATTTGTATTTTTTAATTTCTTGATATTCGTATTTCTTAACAAATTGTTAAATAGGTAAACTAAGTAGGTTTTATTTTTTAAGCTTTTATGCAAATTTATCCCTTTCAAAAAGTAAAAGTTTTGTTTGTAGATACACAAGCTTACATTATTTGACATGTTCAAAAATGCTTGAGTGGGTGTTGGTGATTTCAAGTGTAAATTAACAGACTCAAGTGTGAATTCATTTTTAATTGTTAAACAGCACAGCTCTTGTATGAACAAAGTGCTTGTCTATACTAAATCACTGCATAAATTAGCTTTAACATTCAAGTCAATAAAAAGGATATTTGTCTTGTGGCCTCAGTGCCTTACACACGCATATTTTTCGAATCTGATCATTTCCCAGCACTAAGTATGACAGGCGTCAGCCATCAACACAATAATGATGGAAGAAATGAGGCTTGTAAATGCACAGTGGGTGGGATTTTGCGTGATCTGTCAATCACTCTCTTGTCTTAATTCATTTTACACTTCAAAATTTTGTCAGTTTAGCAAATGCACATATTCAGGCTGACGTCACTATGACGCAGTAAGTGCACACAACAATGCTAAAGTAATAGACAATACAGCACTGAGATGCTGGTGTCCTCTCAGTCCTTTTGGGGTCACAGCCTCATGTCAGAGAGCAGCCCTGTGCAGGAAGTGGATATCGTATATCCGTCCGACTCCGTGGGGTGCAGGGGATAAATCATCAGGCCTGTTTACCTGAAGACCTCACCCAGGTTGCTAAGCTGTGCTCTCTGTGATTGCTCTACGTGCCTCTGATGCAAGAGGACACTAGTTGTTACATGATTTGCCTCTCAATAAGCAAGGCCACCCGCTCTCCTATCTGTGAAAACCTCCGCACAGGCCATGAAATGCCATTCGTTTCTAGAGCCCAAGGTTCCCTCCGTGTGTTCTGATCACAGCTGCTGTCCATTTCAGCTGCAGCCTGCATCTGTTGGCTGTTTTCATCCACTCTAGCGATGAAAGAGGGGCTCATACCTCAAGAAATTACTGCTGTAATTCACTTTTGTCACATGTTGTGACATCTGAGAGGATCCTGGGTGCAATGAATTCATCCCTCTGTGCCATAAGAGCCATCTGACATCACTTAATTGCAGCGTTTGAAGTGACCAATTCTTAATTACTGGCCCCACCTCGAAGTCATGATTTAGTATTCCAGCACTGAATTAACTAAATTCCTATCTGACGTCTCATACTAAAAAGGTCATCCTAACAACTTCAGTGTTCGGTTTGACCTTGGCTGGACAGGACCTTCTGTATTATTTATGCACCTCTCTTTTTATGTTTCGAATAAGAAATAATAATAAAAAAAATAATAGGAGCATCTGCCTTGTCAAAATGACATTGTTATGCCTTACCTCTGTGGCCCCTGAAGAACCCCAGAGTCTGAGAGGAGACAGGTTACAGTGGAGTTTAGTCTGAATATTACTCTCGCTGTCAAGAGAATATGCTACATTTGTACTAATTTGGCTGCACTTCATAAAATATTCTGAAACAGATTAGGCATTTATATCATGTTGTTATACATACTATGCAACTAACATAATAGTTAAATTCAACAATTCAGTTTTTAGGTGGAATGTGAATGAGGAAAATTATGGATGGAAACATATCTATGAGTATAATTTTTTGTATTTTTCAGCAGACATAACTAATTTAATCAGATGTACCAGTAAGTTTTCAAAGCATAAATGTGAAATAAAAATTTAATTTACATGCTTTTTCTTTAAATAAATAAAGGCTTATTTAAAAGTTGTATTAATGGACAAGGTCAGATAGTTAAAAAATGTAGATTTTTTTTTTAGCCCAGAGTTTTCTGGTTCAAATCTCTCTCACACCATGCTTGAAGAAGGTACTGAAAATGAAATCTAAAAATTTACAAGTATTTTGAGTAAGTGCAGCTTGGATTTTACAAACGGACCATATGGTCATCAGGCTAGCAAATTGCATCAGAGAGTTTTTGCTGCTTCCCTGTGTCCACCTCGTGTTCACCTATCATTTGACACTAAGCAGTAGAACATGGCTTCAGCACTCACCAAGTCACTCTAAAGCACATATGCAAAACAACTAACTTTCCTAACGTTTGCCAGCACATTACATAGAGGAACAACAGTGTAACTAGCTGCATGTGCTCGATAATAAATGAGAAATACAAAAAAATAGAACAGGTTACGGGTGGGTTTTTTCCCCACGTTGTAGTGCTGGAACTTTTTCAATATTTAAGCAGCATGACAACAGCAGAGAAACCTGCAGCCACTTTAAAATTTGAATCTGTGGCAAAATTCATTATGTCAAGCCACATGAACTGGTGTGTTTGTGCCAGAGTGTGAGGCTGGGCCCATGCTACGTTAGCACTCAGTGTCCTTAAGCTTCATTACTGAGGGTAACGTTTTGTCTCAACGCAACATGAAGAATACATGAAAATACAACTTTAGTAGAAGATTATAATCTGCTTCATTCATACATAGTAAGGCAGCACAACACACTCATCAGTTTTATTCTAAAATAACGAAGGTGCAAAAAGATAGTGACAGTTTTTGGTCTTGTATGTCATTTTGGATTGTTCTCGTTTTCCTACCACTAATACATTGTCTTATATTATTTGTATGTTTATACAACATACTGTTTCTATGGTTGAGTTTTTCAAAAGCACAATTTCATGTGTATGCATAGATGCAGCCCTGTCTTCTTGTTGTCAGTGAAGTTATCCTTGCTGTCAGCCTTCTCATGTATGTAATTTATTAAGTGTTTTGGGTAATTTAATTATTACCTGACATGAATGGTTGAAGATTTTTAACATGACAGTGTCTTGAACCACGTGCAAAATTATAGGTTAAATAGTGAGTGCTTTATATAAGCTTCATTAACCTAATCATGTAAGTAATGGGACGGCCAAATAACAGCATTTAATACTAAGACTTTGTTTCTCCAGATCTATTAACAAGGATTACAACTATAAAAACATATATGCAGTATGGTTATTTAACCTGAAAAACTGAATTTGATTGCCTTGTAACAACCTTATATATGAATTCCTGTATATATTCAATTCAATTCAATTCAATTTATTTTTATATAGCGCCGTTCGCAACAGCATGCCTCAAAGCGCTATATGATGGCAAGTTAATAAGTGGCTGTATTTGATGTATTAGCTCATCTGCATAAATGTACATTTATTTTTGTAGGACTGGTTGTTGTATTATCACATAGTCATGAGTGAAAATGTACTTAGGGCAAACACACATGCCTATTTAGCACATAAAAGCTACTTTAAGATTTTATAATTACATATCACATCACAGCATTCTACAGCAAATACCATAGGAGTTTACATCCAGGTAAATCCAAAGTGTTACATGTGGTTTAAACATGGCAATGTATGTAAACACCGTATGAGCTTCACGCTACGTTCACAACTGAGTCACGTGTTCTCACTTTATGCAGCATGTGTGGAACGTTAATGTTATTACATAACGCAGGGTAATTATTCAAACCTGCTTTTATATAGAACTGAAAGACAGTTCCAAGTCACCTGTGTTAAGCAATCTTACTGGAGTTGTATAATTTCACGTTTCTAAGTAAAGTGAAGATTCATTAAGTCGCCTGTACTAGGGTTCGACATGTGACATCGAGCTTCCAAATGTTTTGGATCAGCCAGCTATATAACGTGTCAGAGCTGCGTGCTGAGTCACCTGAGGAACACTGTCAAACTGTGTGGATAATTCAAAATAACACCGAACGCCATCTGTATGAAGCCAGATGAAGGCACGGCACATCTACATGAAAACGGGAGGCAGGCCACTCATCTCTGATGTGGTTTTTGATTTCTAAATTAATGCTGTTAAATTGTTAGCCGAGCGACGTGGACCCCATGTCGAACGTCAGGTACCGCTGGGGATGTGAGGGAACGCTCTCTCTGGCAACCGCTGTTCTCTGTCCTTTGAAAAAGCTAATGGAACATATTCGTACCCTTTCACGTGTGCTCTCTGTATACATAGAATGAAATGCGCACTGAGACTGTTATTATTTAATTGAATGTGATGAATCGGAGGGGGATATCGTATTTAATAAGTGTTCAAAGGAGTGGAGCGTGTCATTTTCCTCTGAAGCACAGTTGTAGCAGGAAGAATTTGCACTTCAGCTTGGAAGTCGTGTAACGCACGAACGCGTGACGCACTCACGGGCAAGTGGTTTACATGTTCGAGCGTTTGCTGGCTACATGCATTTACATGCTTAGACATGGAAAAGACAGTTTCTTTGTGTTCATTGTGAGAAGCCAAATTGTGATTTCACATATTAGCTGCACTTCATTTTGGTGATGATGCGTTTTATAGAAATTATCAGGACAGAGACACGCTGGGGGAAAACTGTGTGGAAGTGGGGGGGGATGATTAATGATGTGGCTGTCATTTGCCTTTATACTCATCCTCTAACCCTTTATCTAAGGTCCGTAAGATGCAAAGCTTTCGCACAAAGGAAACAAGCCAGGGAATCAACATGCTTTGTGTTTTAAATGCCTTGTGTATCAAAACAAGCCCCAGCCCCCTTCAACAAACTGCCATTGTATGTGAGATTTTTTTTCTCCACTCACTGTAGCCCATGAAGGCTGCTTTATCTACCCCAACAGGATGACCATTTTGAAGGCCAACACACAGTTCTGGGAGTGGGTGGCTGGTTGATCTGCATCCGATGGTGCAAAAAACAGCAAGTCATTCTGTCTTTCATTTTAAATCCGTCAAGAAAAAATGCGAGTATGCAAAAAAACTGAATTTATTGTAGGAGTCTAAATGTCTGGAATGTGTGCATTTATTGCATTCATGGTTTATAAAATGTTCAGAGATTATGAATGGACAGATGATGTTTCAAACAATTCTGAAAATGTTGTGCAAAACTATAATGCAACACGATTACAATACAAATCTATAAGTCAATATATGAACTATAGTTTAAGATCTGCAATTTAGTCAGTCAGTTTCTACTCACTTGTCCAGATGAGGGTTGCAGTCTCTGGAAATTAGGTTTTAAGAAATATATGGAAGGTATAGATCTTTATTTCTTTATGTTTATTACACATTTAAGAACTCAATTTGCATGTAAATCTAATAGTTTAAAGTATAAATAAATTATTAACCACACCAAAACTGAGAATGAAAGTGTTAAATACTCTTTAGTTCTCAGCCACCTTTATAAATACAAAGAAAGCAGTCACACAGGAATAATGACTGAATTATGTCATTTTATCATCTTCCCTGGAAAGGATGCTGTCATGATGAGGTTGTGGGAATGTACTAAGTACACAACCATGGTTGTCAGAAGCATTGACATTAATGGTTTTATGATTGATTCATCAAAAATATCTCAAATAAAAGTCCTACTTGCAGGACTAGTTTGGTGGATGGGTACAGTAAATGATGCTTGTTCAGCACAGCCAGACCCAAGATGTGTCCCAACGGAGAAAGACTGGTTATTTTAGGCTTTGCTGGACCCATTTCCTGTGTTGAATCTTCAGGCTGTGGCGAACCGCATCTCGTTCAAAACTCTTTATCTCTTTATATCATCCCTGGACTGTAACCCAATAGAATGAAATAATTGTCAGGAGAGAAAAAACAACAAAGCAAACAAACAACTTCAGCAGCTGGAGTGTATGAGAAACATTTGCATAGACATATGCAAATGACTCAGTTCAAACCATTTGTATCCAGTGTGTGACTTTGTACTAATTAGATACCGGAGCTCCTGCTAGAAAAAGGTGTGGCACTTTTCTCAGTGGCAGTAAGGTAATTTAGAGAGGTGGCTGACACGGAAGCTTGTCGACACTGTCTTAGGTGAACAGCGGCTGCCGAGCAGCAGAACTCTGGCTGGGGAGGTGCGAGGAGAACATGGCTCGCTCGCGTGGACACTCTTCAGAGGTCAAAGGTCACTGCTAGTTAAAGGGAACTTCCCAAAACCTTTGTTTCATGCCAGGGTTAATTGTAAAACATATAATTGTATTTTAAATGCGTTGATGAATAAAACAGGATGGAAGACCAAAAAATGCGATTTTGTCAAATGTGGCACAACTTTATATTTTTGATACGGTCTTTTATACACTGACATATTTACTGAAAATATGAACTTGTGTTATAAATGGGGGTTATGTTTGTTTCTAAATAAATTGAAACTCAGTAATTTTAAAAAGCCCAGAGAGTTAAATTAAACACTTCTCCCTTCGCCTGATGGTTTTCAGTTAGCATTTTTAGACTGAAATACGCATAGCTTCCAAAATGCAATCTAAAAAATAAAATTGTCTATAAAATAGCCTTTGCTGAGAAAATGAAAGTAATATAAAGATCTACACACACAAACAGATGCATGCACACACACACACACACACACACACACACACACACACACACACCTACAGTAAATACTATACATACTGTAACTCATTACCCATGAAAACTAGAGATCACAAGGATGCCATCACAATTTAAAAAATAGATTATTGGTTAGAAAAAAAATATCATGAAACTTTATTACACTGCACGGTTACAACCATCTCTTATTCATTCTCAGATAGAAAAGATACAACTATGCCTTAACATGCACAAATGGCCAGGAACAGTCATGGTACATGTACACATTATTTGTTTTAAATGCTCTACACAGCCTTACCAGAATAAGAATTTAATCAAACAAAATCAATAAACACAGATGGCCAGTTCATATACAGATATAATCAGCAGTTAAACAAATTCGTCTTAAGTCAAGGCATTCATCCAAGAGAAGAACGTTTTCGCTTTGTAATGCCATTGTTTGGACACATATTTATTAAGTGAAGCATTTTCATTGGTCGATGTCACATTGGAGGAGTCTTAACATTGTTGTTACCAATGTACACACACTGGTCAGCTGTGTATAACTAACACCCACTAAATATAAAATGGACTATACATTAACAGTGCTGTGTAATGAAATGTGGAACATGTACACTTCGCACAAATTCACATTTAATGTTGTATTTGAACCTACTGTTTTAAAGTGACATAATAAAAAAAAACATTGTTAAATTGTTTATCTGCTTTAAATGTACTTGTTACTTCTACACTGATTATGGTACAAGGATAGGGAGAAATGTAAACAAAGTAAATACTTAGCACAATAACATTTTAATTTTAAGAAAATATAATAATACATACACAATATTTCATCAGTACCGTCAAAGGAAAAAAAAACTTGGAAAATAATTTTAACATTCACAATATTAAAAAATGCTCTTTTCAAAATGATTCTGTACTGGATATCAACTGTTAAAGGTATCACTTTACTCAAGGGACCATAAATTACATATACGATGATCTTTTTTTGTGTGTTAGATGAACACAAGGCACACAGCTAGCATATTACAGAAATGAATAAACCTGTACTTGTGCAACTGCATATTTAAGTGCAAAAAATATTGAAATAGTTTTATGGTGTTACACACACAAACGCACACACGCACACACGCGCACGCACAGAGCTGAGTATACACTTTTTCTGAAGCACATTGAAAACAAGGTTATGCGGTTTAATAACGTTTCCTTCTGCTCAATGGTGCACTTCCCCGTCGTGTGTCAGTTAAGGGTAAACCATGTCCCTTCTGTCTAATTCAGCCACAATGTGGTGTGAAGGAGAAACACTGGGGTGGCGTTTAACACTGGCTGTGAGCGCGTAAGCTTCGGTCAAACAGGCGCACAACCACGGACAGACTTTTGGCCCCACGAGGGGTTAATGGGGCGTATGAAGCGAGATGCAACCTTCTGATATTCCGGCTGCACGTGTCTTATTCAGCATGTAGGGCGGTTGCCATAGTGCACCAACATTGTTCAAGGTTACTTTCTTGACCAGTCTGCACTCATATTTGTTGCTCCAATAAACAGAAATATAACTCTCCTATTGCCCCATTTAAATGACTGAGCAGAGCAATGAATCATGGAGATGATGTCTGTCCTAGACGGAAAAAGAATAGTAGTACATTGTACTTCATTGACTCCTGCAGTGGAGTACAATCTGATGCAATAACAATGGTGCTGTCTCAAGGGTTCCCACAGACAAATGTAAAGCTGTCATTTATATATAGACCACCACTTCTGAGTGCATTAATAATTGCAGCATTTTTATATTGCAGCCATACTGTATATGTATTTTTAGTTACCAGAGGATTGAATAAAGACGTACTCCAAGAAATGTTAACACATCGAATGGGTTTTATGGAGGATAACCTGTACTTAACGTCGAGGAATTAAACAACAACAAATGAGTCCTTTTAAAATGTATTTTTGCATCTTTAAATAAAATGTATTTGATGTACTCGTTTCACGTTACATTTGGCAACATTAGATGTTCTGATTTTTTTTCTGTGAAGTTTTTCTGTTTATAGTGCTGAACTAGATTTGTTGCATGTGGAAAGAGAATAATAACTTAGAATTTCTCTTACTTTTTTGCACTGGCATATCTGTATTCTATTGTATAGAGATCTGGCCCACCATCTCAACTCTTGGCTGCATGTCTTTTCCAACTATTGTCAGTGTTTATTCAGAAGAGTGCAGTCCCTTGACACAAGGCCTAATTTTAACCTCCAGGCTATAAAATGGTCCTTCTTTCATTTCATACATGTGGTTGAGCACTACTGCAATATTGCCTCCCCTCTTTTATTTTCTTTCTTTCTTTTTCTTTCTTTCTTTCTTTCTTTTTCTTTCTTTCTTTCTTTCTTTCTTTCTTTCTTTTTTTCTTTCTTCATCTTTAGGAGGGTGTCAACTGTATTCTGGTAAGGCTTTGTAAGATGACAGCCACAGCATGGGATGTCCTTTTATTCATTTCAGTGAAATGACAGATCATAAAATGTGCGGCTTCTTGTTGAAAAGTACATACTGCACAGAGAGGAAATGTATTGCTAAGAGTATATCGTGTCCTAGAGAAACACCTTTCATCCCCCAGCCACCCACCTTTTGCAGCCTGTGAGGGCTGTGGCCAATCAAAGGAACTGAGAGAAGGGGGTACACCTGAGTGCCCTGATACCTGACTTCCCAGCCTTCCACTATGCACATATCGGGTCCCAAGGTTGGCAGGGCGAGGGTGTATGGGTACGACGTCGCGCCTGCGCGTGGTAACACTGCGGTCAGGTGTTCTACCACAGCACTGTTAGCTGATGTTACTGTATACGAATGTACAAAATATTAACATACAATGATCAACTGTAAGACTGCACAGTACATTCCAAACATTGACTTTACTTGCATTTTATTCCTTACAAGAGTATTTCGATCAGTAAGGTCGAATAACAAACCAACCAAAATTGAAGACAACTGATAGCTTGGGGTCAAAGGACAAAAACGGACAAATAATTATTCATAGCATTATATTCTTTTCAAGTTTAGATATTTTCATTTTTTAATATACCTACGAATATTAGTTTTATTTTGTGCTCTCACCTCAAAGCACGCAACACAAAAATAGGAAAAGCAATCCCCGATTAAGCTATCTCTAGCTCTGACTTAGTTTTTCTTTGTATTAATTACACGTATATTGATAAATTACAAACTTAAAATTATACGCTTTTTATATCCACTACTTTAATTACTACCGTCTTTTGCGGCACAAACTGAAATACATTTTGGGCTTCCAGGAGGTCTACTCTGTAAACCAGTTGACATAGCTAGATGAGGAAAAGTTCTGTAACTGTCAAGGAATTACCTGTAAGAAGTTATGATTTTTTTTTTTAATGCTTGTACATATCATGACTACTGTTTTATTTAAGGAATGATAGTACAATATATTATGGTTAGGTTGACATCATTTAAGTTATTATTGTTCGGTCGCATACCACTGTCAAAAATACAGTAATTTAACAATAAAACGTTGCAGTTTTCATACTCAGCACAGAAAATACTATTTTGTTGGTTACTTAAAAGCTTATGTTATTGTACAGAATAAAACAGGACAGGACACACTAGTGATCCAAGTGTATGTCTTAATAATGAGCAAAACCATTAAACCATTAGCCATTACAATATTTTTGTTTCCTTTTTCACATAGAAAAGGTTGGAGAGACAGATACTCTGGAATACTTTTTCAGTACTATGATAACTCTATTTACCCATTTCCTGCCCCTCCCCACCCACAAAAGAGATAAACACTGCCAATCCAATACTAAAAAAAAAATGCAAACCATCTGTGTTGGTGATTTACATTTGCTCATTTGCTCATATGGGATTAAAAGTCTGTTGTACTGCAATTCTGGAGGTGGCTGAAGGTTACCAGTGTTGCATCAAAACTCGAAAAGGTACCACAAAATGACAGTCAAGAGAAGGCAGAATGAGTTGTGTAGAAATACGACTGCCCTGTTCACATCGTGCACAGCCCCTGGGCCTGTAGGTTTTCAGAGAAAGAAAGTAGTTAATATTAGGGTCAGAAACAACGATAAGGTTCTTGCTTGAACATTTTGCACTAGGGCAGTGTGCGCAAATAGTAAAACAGTGAAACCTCATTCTAACAGACTAATGGGGGGAAGGCAGTCCGGAATAACCGAAAATAGTTTTAGTGTCGTAAAAATCACAGTTTTTGTATAACTTAGACATATATAGTACTGTAATTCAATTTTAATATATATGTAAATGTTTTTTTTTACAAAAATTATTGTAAATAATAGTACATACTTTTGTTTTTTAACTAAATTATAGTAAATACAGTACTGTACAGTACTGTACATGTAAATATAAAGGAAACTGTATGTACGTACGTATATCTGTTATTGTTTTTATGTATGGCTGCTGCACGGTCAGATGCGCGACTTGTGGTGCGCGGGAGTACAAAGTAAACACAGTTAACTTAGAAAATGGCGTTCACCCTTTT
>JABJVR010000087.1:8485229-8528873 GCA_025773905.1 Chitala chitala
TGCTCCGGTTTCCTCCCACAGTCCAAAGACATGCAGGTTAGGTTGATTGGTGTGTCCAAATTGCCCGTTGTGTGTGCGCCCTGTGGTGGGTTGGCGCCCCGCCCTGGGTGTCCCCTGCCCTGGGATGGGCTCCAGGTTTCCCTGCGACCCTCACCAGGAATAAGCAGTTAAGATAATGGATGGATGCTCAGAAGTGAAGTTTGCGCTTCCCTCTTGCAAGTATGTGCAATCACATTCAGGTAATGGTCTAAATAATTGTCCCATTTCTACAAGAGTACAAATCCATATTTTATGTACTTTATGGTACAAGCAAACTAATCAAAGCTATCCACATTAACACAACATGAACAATTTACAAACATTTTACTCACTTGTGAAATGTAATGCCTTTGTCTCACTAATAACTGTTGCTGTAGTTACATCAGTTAATTGGGACCCTTTTGATTCACATACTGACAGTTAGTCAGTTCAGGAAGTTCTCCTGGAAATTAATTTTTGCAGGATGGGATACCTGTTAACCTTACTAAGTCCTTATGTTTGTAACTGAGTGCGTCTACGTCGGCCATCAGACTCATCTTCCCTTCGGGGGAAGCACAGATACAGCCCAGCAACGGTCACAGTAGATTCATTTGCTAAAGTCAACTCAAGAACACAGAGCGGCTCAACCACCCAGGGTAAGTAGGCTACTACTGCAAAAAAATTAATGATAAAAGTTGAACTCAGTGTGTTGATGGTGGTCTTTCACACAAGCGATTAACCAAACATCACAGAAAGAACACAAAGCCCTCAAACAGCCCATGCTATGAAAACCAGCTGGTGCAGAGCGTTTCATCAGTGATTCAGAAATCCGTGACCCGTGCAATGTCCGAGGCACCGAGGTGTGGTGTTATAATTGTCATTTGGCTACATTTTGCATGGGACATACTGCATATGCTCAAAATTTACAATTAACACACACGGTCAGCTGTAAGTTTACAATCTGTTGCATTACTCCAATATTATAAATGTGTTTCTAGAGAATCGCCCAATCGTAAATCAGTGTATCAGCTTAAATAATGGTAAGAAAGAAATTTATGTCAAAGGCTTTAAACATCCACCAAGAAACATGAGTTCCACATAATTCTCTAGTCATATTTGAACTGATAAGCAAAAATTTTACAATTAACAAATTAATGTCAGGATGAACCACAAAAGTCTACACAAGTTATACATTAAATATGCATATAAATATGGTATGAATGGTCACATCCCAACCAGGAAGTACCTCAATTTATGCTGGCAGTACCCTTACAACCACTCCTGTAAAAGTGTTTAACTCAAGCTCATACATTAAAAGTAGCCTAAAATAAATAATGTACTACTCATCTGATGGCCCTTGGTAATATAGAGCATATGGTATACTCTTTAAATGCTGCTAAACTGTAGCCTAATGAACCTAGCACACACTGTAAATATATTTCCTATCTTAAAATATTTTAATTGTGTTTTTAAGACTGCCAAAGTGTTTTATAAAGGAATGTTGAGTTTGGATGGTTTCATATAAATAAATACAGTACATTTTATTTATATACAAATCTATACCTGTCATTCAAAACAGAACAGAACATTCCCTTGTATCGTTCAGCCAATAACACGTAAGTGCATATGGTGTGTGTGTGTGCGTGTGTGTGTGTGTGTGTGTGTGTGTGTGTATCATGATACGTTTCACATACCCCTGCTGGGTTTGAGTTTCCATTGGCTAGCTCCCGAAACACTCATCAAACACCATTCTTTGATGAACTGGTAGAACTGGTATGAATGGTATGGTAATGTGTTCCTACTTATTTCCTTTACACAGCACTGCCACCTGACCTAAATACAGACTTTAACATTGTAACAAATGGCTGAATGATAATAAGCGCCGGACAGCCATTGGAGAGCAAACAGGGACACACACCACTTTTATATCGCTTTCGGTGCACAGCAAAGGCCTGTCTGTGTGCACTTGCTAGTGTGTGAAGACAAGGAAATGGAAAAATAAACTGTTACGCGACCCGAGGTAATAACATCTAAAAGTGCCTTATAGTCCTGTCACAGTGAAGCTGTCTGTCCACCCTGGAAGAGATTATTTTTGATGGAAAGAAGAGAAACTGTGTTATATGCAATGTGGGAATGTTGAACAGAGCTATTTGCCCTGTATAAAGTCGGGGGGAGATTATGATCAGTTCCTCATGTTACGCCTGTGCATGACATCAGCCATAAAGATCTAATAAGGTGGAGGATGAATGGTTTCATAGCCCTAGGTAAGGTACAAAGAACGTACCATTGCTCAGCTATTAAATACATTATCATATGATGTGTGTTGATTAACAATAAACACTAACACCGTGCTTTATAATCACTAATGTTTTGTTACAAAACATTTTAAAAATCTGTATCATCACTTGGTTCTGCTATATCAATAGCTTTAAGTATTTTCAAGAACCTCAGAAAGTTAATGAATGGATTATTAATACATTTCTTTCACTGATCAAGATTTTCATAAACATTCTTAATTTTTCATTATAAAATTAGATTGTGAACTGAAAGCATTTTCCAAAATAACACATCACATTTGTCTGCCGTAGCTCTTTCAATAAAATGAATATCTCAGTAACTGCAGATCTGAAAAAAGGGTTACGGTCAGCCAGTGGACTAAGACTATCACCTCAGTCTTTACCATTTGTGGTTGTGTGTCTGCACTTCAGACCCATTAAACTCTATTTTGGTCTTTTTGGGCACTTACAGTAAACAAAAGGTCAACAGCCAGAACCCAAAATGCCCAGAGACTGACAGGTTCTCTTAATTTTCTGCTCTTTTCTGACACTTAAAGAATACGGCGTGAACTCGTATCAGAAGAAATGTTCCAACCAGTGTTGATTTTTTTTTTTCCTCTCAAATGATTTTTTCAAGGGCATATTGTCATAAAAAAGAAAGAAAGAAAGAAAGAAAAGAAACATCAGTTGTCAGGAAGCAGCACAATTAAATGTGGACTTGTTATTGTAGGTTACATTCAGCCATATCTTCAGAAAACATACTTAACAGTCAGGGAAGATATAATGTGGATGTTTATTTGGAACCTGCAAGCCTTGTTCATCTTCAGCACCTTAAATGTAGGAATTTATGCTGCCTATACAGCATGCTTGGCTTATAAATGAGTATAATACAAGACTGGAATGGCCAAAACACAACATATCTTAAAGTTTAATTTGACACTTTAACGTTTATGTACCCATGCACACCAAGAAGAAGAAGAAAATATTCAGTGAATACCAAGAAACCAAAGTTCAGAGGTAAATCACAACTCAAACATGATAAACAGAATATACCGTAAGTAGCCATGTTCTGTTCCTCCTTCCTTACCTGAGAACTCAAATTGAAGTGTTCGGAAACAATAGAAACACGTTAAGAACCTGTCATTCATTCTAAAATGAAACCTCTTCAATGTCGCCCGAAACCTACAAAATATCTTTTGATTAATGGCCTTTGAAATGTAAAGCTTTTGAGTAGCGCTGTACTCTAAGTGCTGTGATTTACTCTCCATTATGCTGTTCTGCCATCTGTCTTTTAAAAGCTAAAGCCCTTTAATTAATCAGCAGCCCAGCCATACCTCTCCTCCATCTGTACGTATAACGGCAATGACATTCTTTAACTTTTATTTTTAATTTTTTGGAGTATATAATCATAATTTTATCAAATACTGTTTTAAAGACTGCCTGCTGAAAAAAATGCATGCATGCAAATACAACTTCCAAATATGTGACCCTTTCCTCATTTTGAATGTATGAATTTATTGTTATTAGATTAAGCAGCAATGTGTGTGTCTCAATTGTGACAGCAAATGACTTTTACATTAATTGCCATTTTCATTCACCTGATATGTGAAAGCTGGTATAACGTTGCCATGGCAATACCTAATCTCTGCTTCACTTTGCTTTTCCTGGTAAGGGCCACAGTAAAATTGGTAAGTGAGTCCAGACCACCTTGTCCCCCCTAGCTGCAGATTCCAACTCCTCCTTAGAAATACCCAGGGCTACCCAGGACAGCTGAAAAATATAATCCCTCCACTGTGTCACAGACAGGGTCACTGACAACATGGAGCTTTGATGGACCTTGATGCCCACAGAGAACACATTTTACTTCATGTCAACAATTTGGACAGTGTTCATACAGGGACCACACAGCATGAGAAAGTGACCTCAATTTTCCATATCCAGTAGAACCTCCCACAGGATGTGATGAGGGACACAGTTACATACCAGATCCAAAAAATGCACATAGACTAGATTAGCATTTTGCATGCAACCTTTAACAGTTGTGCCAGGTTGCAGTGTATGACTACACTATTCCACAGCTTGGAATCCTTGTTTTTCATTTAGAATCTGAGTCTCAGCAGTCAGACAGTCTGTTCTCCAGCACCTTGGCATAGACTATATATGTCCCCCTTTGTAAACGAACAGACACATGCATGTACAGTTGCATGCGCGCACACACACACACACACACACACACACACACACGCACACACACCATTTTCCAGTTTATGTACTTGTACTGCCTTCCATGCAGCATTGAAGATGCACTTTAGGCACAAAATTCCAACAGTGTCTTGTGTTTTCAACATCTGTGGTAGGATTTTATCTATTCTCATGGATTTATTGGTATAGATTTTTGTACCACAGTCATTGGTTTCACCCCACCACATATATAATTACATCTTCAGATAGGATAGCATGCCAACTGGGGTGAGAAGTTCATCAGACTGTTCCTTCTATCACTATCATTTCTGCAGAAATTGAAAGAGTTTAGTACTTCCTTGTCTATCCCTAACGCAGTCTGTAATAGGTCACACAGTCCTCTCCTGATGCCTGTAAAGTTTTCCAAAGCTACCATCCAAAAGGCTTTCTTTGCGGACTTTCCAGTCTCTTCGTGAACCAAGCTTTTTGCTACACACTTTTAATGATAACACTCTTAGCTTGTCAGCATCCCTCTGCTGAGTCAGGAAACTACCCTAAAAGCATTTCTCAGAAGACCTCCTTCCCTCACCCTAGTAGGTTTAAGGATTGATACTTTTAAGAGCTCCTGTCTACATTCAAATCACTGCTTTTAGCAACCACTTCCTGAGGTTTTGAACATGGTCCACATTTGGACAGATTTTCTCCAGCCTTACTGTGAACATGGAAAAAGTTGTTCTCTAGAAGGCAAGTGTTATGGAACAGATGCCTTAGCTAGACATTCCTGGAAAAATGACGAGTGCTCACCTGACATTCCAGGTCAGTCCTGTCTACAGACCTTTTGTAGAAAACTCTTCACCCAAGTGTATAACATACAACCTTAAGTTTGATTACATAACCACATTAAAAATAATTTACCTTAATTTCTGGCTCCAGTATGTATGACTGCAGAATCAATAGGCAGCATTCTTGTAAGCACTTCACCCACTTTTTCCAGAATGGTTTTGTAGTCTAAATTATTTAGTGCATATACATTAAAAATAGTTTGACTTTTCCTCTCTATGAGTAATAATGACTTTGAAGCAGCCCAGTCCTTCACCAGGGAAAACTCTAGCTGCCTGGTCCTAAGTCAGGGCTTGGAAACATTCCCAGAATTTCACATGAAGGAACTCAAGAACTGGAAAGAGACCACCACCAATCAAAAAGTTCAATTCCAGAGCTCATGCTGTGTGAAGAGGTGAGACTAAATACATGCAGACAATACTTTTCTATCTCCTGCATTAACTCAGATTCCTTCAAAACCAAAAGGCAGGTAACATTCCATATTCCCAAAGCCAGTCTCCACTGGCAGGATCTAGTCTACATCCTTCTCACTCACGCCTACTACCAGACTGGCATCACACTCCATAGGGCTCCACACGGTCCTCCTAGGCTCAGCTTGACTGGCTTATGAGGGTTATCCGGTCACCAGGCGCTTGTTAGCAAACACCACCAACAAGCCTGGCTCCAGGGGTAGGTCCCAGTAATCTTGTCCTGGGCAGGGTGCACTTACTTCTATTGAACACTTTAACTTCTTTGTGGACCAATCTTTCACCAACCCCACTCTCCACACTTGCTCTCTAAGGGATGCCCTGCTATGAGCATAAAACTCCAGACAACACAGCACTGAGAAGCATTTAGGTATACAAGCTCCACCACTGGAACAAGGTAATGGTGCATAAGAAGTAAGACTTTTCATGATGATCAATAAATAAATGAAAGATAGCTGGCCTCCAAGAGGATCTTTTTTTTTGATGTTCAGTGTATTTTATTTTTTTCATGTTCAGTGTATTTTATTTTTTCCCCTGTAATTCATGAAATGGCTGTTTGAATTTAACTATGTAAGCAGCCTTGACATTTTATAGTACAGTGAATTAACTGTCAGGTGTGAACAGACTTTACTGTTTGACATTAGATGTACAGCAGTGCTAATAAGGTGAGTTACATTTAGGAACATAGAGTCACTGAATAACAATCTGTCATCTACAGGGGAATATAGTTATTTTTAGAAAAAAATCAATAACCTTGCTCTGCTATATAAACATGTGTTCAGAAAATATAATGAAATGGTACAAACATTATTTACTCTTAAGGTTTGAGCACATACCAAAATATAATAATAATAAAAATAATAATAATAATAATAACAATAATAATAATGTATCCTTTATTTAGCTAGTGCTAGTAATTCATGCAATAACTGTAGAGGTATTTACTGTCTTGAAATGCATTCTCTCTAAGCCAAGCAATGGAAAAAACATTTTCTTTTAGTAAAGGTCTTGACAACACAGTTTCAAAAGTATAGCACTATTATTATTGGTTATAGAGTAAACACAACATTACTTTTGTAAGTATATTTAAAGTTGTTTTTGTGGATTTTGATGGACTGCATAAGCTTTGCTAATTTATGTATGTGTAGTATCAGGATTACACATTGTCATCCACATAGCACAATACCTGCCATATTACCTGCTTCCTGTTTTTTTTTCCATAATTTTTTGTTTCAAAAAATCACGTTTTGTCCTGTATTTTCTCATCTCTTAAATTTTAACAGTGGGCACAGCCTACATGGACTACAGTCTAGTGATTGAGAAGCAGCATGAGTCATGTGAGAATAGCATGTAAAAAAAATCAAAGATAAGTTATTTCTTTGGCTATTGGGGGGTATTCCAGACAGCAGGTTTAGCAAATTACCCTGATCAGTTAACCCCAAACTCAGGATTTTCCATTTCAGAAAGTCTACTATGGCAGCTTACTTCGCTCAACAGAGTTGACTTAAATCCTGGGTTGATAGGGGAGGCTGCAGTAGAGCAGCCAGTCTGAACACAGCCTTTTGTTAATGCATGCCATCTCTTCCTCATCTGTTCCTTGCCACAGCTGTAATGCAGCCTTATTTAAAATTGTGAATCCTTATTCAGCATGTGTAGCTATTAACATGTCCAATTCCACCGATGTACATTGTACAAACATCTGTTATATTAACATTTTAAAAATACATGGAAATAGGTTGCATAAATGTTGCATTTTGATAATTAATTTGGTGATCTACTGATGGCTTTTCGTTGTTCTATGTCAACATGCTTCGGCAAGGTTCAGTCTACTCAGAGTTGATTAACTCCTATTCCCTGAAATGGAAAATTAAGCTTTTAGAATTGAAACCTGCAGTTCTGTTGACTCAGGCTTGCATTAAAACTCTGAGTTTTCAAAACCTGGGTTCTGGAATACTCCACAGAAACAATAAAATCATACCACATTACATTAAGTAAATAATTTCAATAAACTATCCAATCACAATCCCCTACCAAAAGACCAACGGTTCATGAAGTTATTATGAGGTCGGTGAGTGAGAGCAAACTTGGACAAGTAGAATGAACTAGATATAAACCTGGATTTAAAAAAATGTCAAAAAGAGCACGTACATTTAGTGAAGATCTTCAAAAATAATTAAAATTTTTGAAAAATGAACCACAGTCAGAGCCGTTCCCATTCCTTTTCCTTTTCCCATGATGGCAGAACCAACATCACATACCTATGGGCATCTGATTGCTGCAAAATATGTGTGTCACATCAAGTACAAGCCATTTTTTGTGAGAGTCCTGAAACTGATAAAGTGTACACAAGTGTAGGACTTCATGCGTACCATTCTGTGGTGCGTACCATTCTGTGGTGCGTGCCCATTGGTTTCAATTGGCTGATTGCACAGCGAAATTATTAAATTACATGAAACAATTTTTTTTTCTGCCTGCACTAAATCTGAGGAGCACGTTTTCGTGCGGCAAATAGCATCCATATCAAGCGGTAGTGTGTGTGCGTGTGTGTGTGTGGGTGCCTGCAGGGGTGGGACTGTCCTGTTTTCCACACAGAAGAATCTGTCTGGTCACCCTAGGGATAGTGAAAGCTTTGATAGTGCTGCAGGACTGTGTATGTTAATTCAACTAGACTGCCACAAAACATAGTGGTCCTGCTTCTATATCCTTTTTCTCATTTGGTTATATATAGTTTTGTAATCAAGTTATATCCACAACACATTGTGAAAACATGTATCTAACTCTACTTACGGCTTCTACAAGTAATGTCCTTGCTCCCAGTGTTTGTAGAAAAGCCCGCACAGGCTCACCTTTAAAATGCCGGGAATAAAATTGCGTTACTGCCAACGCAATATTCGTGCTTTATTGACAACGTACACCAATACGTCAATTGTATTACATCCAATTTGTGCTAACAAATGTCATGTAACAGCAGAAATGGCTGGACTGCCATTACGGGCCCAGTCTGGTGTTGTGCTTATTTGGAGGTTGAAATGCAGACTGCCGTTACCATTTTCCTGAACTGAGGATCCACTCCTCATTGTGCTGCTCTACTTTTCAATACATTATCAAGCACATTACAGGATGGCAACACACGTGTAATGGGTTTTCTAAGTAATAATGATTTTGTAATAAACAGATGGCCATTGTTGCTCTTTGTCAGCACATGTAATTGTGATGTAAAGTCATTACTGCTTGCAAAGAAACCAGGTCTAAATATAATTTCTGAAAGTAAACCAAATAAGGCTGTGATTACTTATAATGCAGGATAACTGCATGCTATAAATGTAGCCAAGAAAGTCAGATATGCTAACACTGCTGCATGTTATGAGAGGTAGAAATACGGCCCGCTGGTGAATGTCTTTTTTTTAAAATAGGTCTCAGCTAATAAATGAAAGACGAGTATGAGCTTCTACTAAATGCACTTATTAAGTAGATAAAATTGTGGTACCATGCTGGTATGGAAGGTCACCTTTGCCCCCAGTCTATACGACTGTGTCCATATCTAAGGCAATACCATATAAAGAGACTGTAAGCCTGTATGATTCGAAATGAGAAACTGAAAGATATGTGAGCGAAACAGCCCATTTAATGTTCTTGTACATGTATTGAATACCACAATGTAAAATCCCCTGTCTTGAGCTGGAATCCCATCATGGTATGCTCTGTCTTGTACCCATAGTTACTTGGGTTGGACTCCATCTTTTACCTTGATATAGGTGAGTGGTTGGGGAGCATTATGATGTTAATGGTAATCCTAACAATTCTTATGCATGGATTCTGTGTTTGTCATTAATGTCCACGGACCTTTAAAAAAATGGAAAAACCAAATACGTTTGTTACTTCACAGGATGTCTTGCAGTACATAATCGTGTTCATGTTGAAAATTGGTTCTGGTGTTGCTAGACTGCCATAGGCTGGGTTGTGATTTAAGGTTCTGGAGATTTAGAGGGAAGTAATCAACAGCATTTTATCCACAGGATTAACCACTTGCCTGATGTGCTTAACTGATGTTGAGCCATGTGAGTCACTAAAGAGGAACTCAGGGTTACTTAAGCTTGTTTTATGAAGTGGCATTATTGGAGGAGATAACTAACGTTTTGGAGACAGTGGGAACAGAGGCCAGGCTAAATCTAATGTGCAAGGGCGTTTATTCAGATGGCAGGGGGCTATACACAGGTTACAGGGCACAAGTACACAATAACAACCGCGACTCACACTAACTTACAACATTATAGAGTCAAGGGACTACAGCAAATGGCAAGGACCCAAAACATAAGACAGGTATATATAAAAGGGGAGAAGGAAATGGAGAACACCTGAAAGCATTAATAGGATTAACATAGTTCACAAGGGAAGAAGGAGTAGGAAGAAAAGACTAGATAGCCACAGAAACAGGGGGAAAGTGACACCTAGTGGACAAAGGGAACATGATAGGCAGAGGGCATTACATTAACCAGATTATATTACATGTATTGTTAGTGAAGATAAAATTATTTACAATGTAAACTAATGCTTTTCAGCCAGTTATGGGAAAACAAGCTGTGTGTGGGTAATAACATTGGGTTTAACGTCATTATTATTATTATTATTATTGAATAATTAAATTCAATAATTAACACACTTTTTTGGTTATGTAAACATTGTTTTGCATTTCCCTCCCAGAGCACACCCTCAAAAAAACAAAGATAAGAGCACGTAATGAAGGCAGTCACACTGAGAGCGTGCACTGTCAGAGTGTGTCCTCGGTGACCCATCCAGGCAGGACTATACAGGCCTGCGGTGACAGCCAAGCGCTGCGATACCTTTCAGCAGGAGCTCACGGCACCGTGGCTGTTGTGTGCAGCATATGCAAAAGTCCCAACATGATGAATTGAGTTACGTTACAGCCCGGAAAGCTGGGAACAGCTTTACATAATATAATCAATGTCTTCATTCTGCCTTTGCCTGCTTGGGATTAATTAACTGCTATCAGAGACAACAGGAGGGGACAAATATGAATAGTTTTTACATCGGAGCGTCACCTTTAGCATCCACCGACACTCTCAGGACGAGTCCTACCAGCAGCATGTTAAGAAACGCAGACACATCTGACATTTCCTGAAGCTCGGAAGGGATCTAGTCATGCAAAGGATCTTTCTAAACAGCAAGAATCTGCCAAAGCCATGTGACTGCAATTACTGGGTGGCGTTCGTGCCCTCTTAGTGAGGAACGTGAACGGTGAGTAAGCGATAAATGAACACACAGGGGATGCAATGTCATCCTGTCAGCCCTCCGCGTGACAAGTGTCCTGTGTCCATAAAGTGGGAAACTCTGGTCTGCATTTGAGGTCTACATTTTCGGAATGTCATGTGAATGATTTCTCCCTTGCCATTTTGTGCAACTGATGCGTGGGACTCATAATTCTATTAGTTGACATTCTGATACACATTGTTTAGATTGTATATTGAACAGTATGATCACAGTTAAATGAAATGTAAATATGTAAAAATTTTTTATAACAAGGGTTATTAGACTGCATATTAATAAATACAGAAATCATTATTTGGGGAGGCCCCACCAAATCCTGCCTACCCACCTCTACTGCTCCCTTGACTTTTGTATGTTATTGGCTCATCTTTATCTGTTTTGAGCACTTGAAGTCAAAATGAGATCTCTACAACATAGTATCGCTGTTGCATCATGGCCCAATCAGAAGTCTCCAGCGTTGCACATGCATTCAGTCACGCTGCCAGTATGTGGTACCGCTACGCTCTAGACTTTTTGATCGCAGGGTTGTCAATCCTGCAGCAATTCAAGTCCAGTTTAAATTAATCAGCTAAGTCTCTGTCGGTGCTTTACTGTGGACTTATCAGATTGAAGAAACAGGATAAAAGAAACTTGTGGCGTGCACTTACTTTCTCAAAGCACTGGATATAAATTCAAAAGTATACAGATTTGGCGTGAGTGCTAAGCGGTGATCATCGATGTCAGTCTGAAATTTCACTCTTGAAATATGGCAGATGACTTTACTTGCTGCAGAGTCTGATGGAAATTTTTACAGTGTTTAACATGAATTTGGACTGTTGTACTGTGCGTTTGCTGCAGTCATATGTGCTGGTCATTGTGTTGCCTGTATTTTTTTTTTAATAAATTTTTAAATATCGCTTGGCAATAATCCTTCTATTTTGGTGGACCCCCCACTTTTAATTCACAGACACACTGTTGCAGAGAGGGGGATGCTAGTTCAGTAAAATAAAGTCTGAGATTACTGTTATGTATTGAATTTTGTTATAGTTATAAAAAAATTATTTTAAAGAGAGAGAGATTAAGACTTTAACCTAAATCTTGAAATGTAGACTGAAATGGTTTTGATGCAAATTAAAGCATAAATAAAAGGATAGTGGTTTTGAATCCAGCCCTTGGTATTGTGTGTATATAAAGTTCTTATTGCATAAGCGAACACATTTATAACTTTGTATATGCTACCAATTGATGTATATGCACATATTCATTAAGTAGTATAATGAAATCTTACAAACACTCGACAGACGATGCTTCTTAGATAGAAGCACATTGATGTAAACTTCACAATGATGTATGGGGAGTTTATTCCTGCCTGCATTCCATCAATCCATTTTCAGTAAGCATTTATATAATTAAATTTGTGGTGGCTAGACACTATTCTGGGAAGCAAAGCGTGTCAGACAAGTCACACCTTAGACAGAATGCATTGTGAAACAAAAACACACACACATACACACACACAACCACTCATGCAGTCACAAAGGATGGGTAGTTCTGTGTCACCAATTCCCCCTAACAGCATGATTACAGGCCTTACGATGAAACAGGATTCCAAGCAATTTGTGAGCAGAACCACTAAGCAAACAGGGAAATAGCCTGCCAGACAAAATGAAACCAAAAATAAGCATAGTCCAGTCGAAGAGGCTGAAGACACACTCACACACACACACACACACAAACACTCACACACACACACTCATCTGCATACACTACAGCTTAGTTTCAAGTAATAAACTGTACTGTAATTGATTTTGTTTAGTTTTTAATTTAGTTCTAGTACCTATCGATGTGTTTTCAGTCTGTCACCCACCAATGAATGTTTGTGTGATAATTTTTGTCCAAGCTTCTGACAAAAAAATTGCATATCAAAATTAATAAAAAAAGAAAAAAAAATGTATGTGACAATATATACCTTCTCAAGTAACTTGAGTGCAAAGCTCTGCTGTGTGGAGAAACAAACAAATAGGCTGTGTGAAAATTTGTCCAAGATTTCTGATTGATGGAGTAACAGTTTTAGCTTTGGAATGCATTTCAGCAGCATATATGGGTCATATTGGAAAAGAAATGCTTTTTATAAAAAAAAATGAAAAGGTTACATTGTTTTTTTGATCCTTTGGGTTCTTTATTAATTTATTATTTATGTATTAATTGAGATTTTCAAAAGATTTGTTAAACTAAAATATGGGTTGACTGGTTGAAGAAGGTGTTATAAAATATCAAATTTATAAAGGTTCCCTAATTGGATTGATTTTGTTTGTTTGTTTCTTTCAGTTTCTCTCTCCTTCCTTCCTTCCTTCCATCCATCCATCTTGAAATGGCTAACCCCATTCACAGCCGCATGTGGCCTAGGGCCTCTCCCAGACAGCATAGAAGCACAAGGCAGAGGACACCCGTAACAAGGATCAACCTATTGCAAAGCATTCATACTAATGTATAACATCACAACGTTTTCAACGTGTATAACGTCTTTTAAATTAGGTATTTTAAAATGTAATATAAAATAATTAACAAATAATTGCTGGAAAAGCATATACTTAATAGGTTTTATGAAACAATTTCAACTGAGATAATGACTGTTATAGTTCCCATAGAAATAGGAAGTTATACAATACTTAGGAGGTTATTAGTAGATGGGAAACACACTAGATGATGGCTTTGCAGATACCAGACTGAAATCCACATCGGCAGCCACAATGAAGCCAGACAGCTCTCACTGAAAGCATCTGTATGTGCATATCCAGTAAGGTACCATTTGCAGGGTTGTTGCCTTTGTTGGTCAATATTGTGAACATCAAGGAGGGGATGATTTGTTTATGATGCATCAAAGGTAGAAGCATATCTAGATTCATTATTTAATGACTTGTGCTTGATTCCAACATTAAAAAGAAACTTCCTACAGTAGCTGCTTAACAAATAGACAGTTATGTTGAACATCATTTATTAAACACATCTTGTACATGTCAGTGCATCAGTCTAGAGGAGATTAACTTTTTCCATAGTGAATAGGCACTTACAATTTTTGACACAGAGTGCACTTTGACCCTACATGAATAGCACATACATATTGAACAGCACCCCTGTACATGTGACAGATGATCACAGCCGTGAATGACAAAGAGATGAGCGAGTTTGCGGGCGGCCCAGTGTAGCCCATCACCTGTGTGTGACGGGCTCGTGTGCTCATTCTGTTTAGGACACATCCAGATTTGTCCATTTCAGGTACATCTGCCTAATGTTTTCAGATCAGTGGTTTAAAAAGTTGCAGTTGCCTATTCAACGAACTTTGAGACAGGGCATGACAAACTAAAAAAACGTACACTTAGGCCTAAGCGAAGAGCAGCATAAGAAATTATGCCGCTGCTGTGATGAATACTTTCTTTTCCCAACTAAGGCGTGTAGCCACGGGAACATTTAATCTTTTGACCAGTTTATAATTTTGTTTTCTCATGGCCAGCTGGGATACTTTCTTCTATATTTTTTTTTTTACTGTTGCTGAGGAAACTGCCCACATTTTTGAAAGGACTAATCAACTGGCATTGTGTTTGTAGTGTAGCCATTAAGATTTTGTCTAATAAAAATAAATAATAATGTGACACAGTTACTTTAATTGTGTCTGAGACTATTATGACCGTGCCCTGTAATGTGTGCTTGAGTATAACACAATGAACCATTACTTAGAGTATTCAGTGAGGTAGGAACAGCTGGTCTTACCCTTACATCAGCATGTGTGTCTCACTCATCTTCCAGTATATTTTGGCATGCTGTAAGTTTGCTTTTAGAGTACTGCACATATTGGGCATAAAATATGGCCTTAGTTTTCATTCATAATAATTTTTATTAGAAGCCAAGTCATGAATATTTCCTACAGTTTACAAATATGAAAAAAAGTACAATTAAAATTTTATTTTTTTTTTATTAATCCCAAAGGAAATTCTAGTTCTCTGCATTCAAATGCTCTGCCCATTGAGCCACACGCATTAAATGAAAGAAAAAAAAAACTTCAATTTAACAGTATGGTATGATGGCCACATTACCGAGGTATTCTTGCTTACACATGTACCTCGCACAGCCAAACACACGTTCCACATACGTGTCAGCTGTTTTTTGTTAGTCTTCCATTAGTTGGTGTGTGTGCTTTTTAACATGGCCCTGACAGCTATTAGCAGCACAATGCATCCTTATTATGAAGAAATGGCAAGTAAAAGAAGATGGAAACAACCAACTATGCCTTTCTTCTTCAAGGAATTTCCACATAATCAACATCCAAGGCCTTTCACAGATCGTGGTGCTAGATTTTACATGTTTAAAATTTATACTATGTTTACATAGAAGTCATAAAAATAGAGCAGCCCGCCTGCCTTATCTGTAAGTCTGTTTTTCACAGTATCAGTTACCTGTGGACAACTGTGGTCTGAAAACATTAAATGGAAAATTCTGCAAATAAACAGCTCATATGTTTAAAATTTTTAGATTACATTAGATTAATATACTGGTTCAGTGGTTTATCTACACTGTATACGCTACCTGCCTGTTAGCCACTTACTAGCCATCTCAGTTATCAAGTCAATTGTTGCAGTGCACATAACATTTATTACAGTATATTATTATAATTGTTCTATTTTTTTAATTAGTTACTGTTGTTAATCTCTTACTGTGCATGTATATTTATAAAGTAAACTTTATTATATGTATATATGTGTCATATAGTGGCGACAACAAAGAGACTATCCATCCATCCATTATCCATCCATCCATCCATCCATCCATCCATTATCGTAACCGCTTATTCCTGGTGAGGGTCACAGGGAAGCCTGGAGCCCATCCCAGAACACATAGGGAACAGGGCAGGGGACATCCAGGGCGGGGCGCCAACCCACCACAGAACAAAGAGACTAGTTATTTAGTAAACAAGTTTGTATTACTGAACACATTTGCTTAACATACTGGAACAGAGAATCTTCTGTTTTTCATCCAACAGCCTCTTCTCATTGGCCATTCACTCAAGGTGAATTATGGGCAATGTAGTGACTTTACTGGTTGATAAAATGGTTTTTTGTTTTTGTTTGCAAAAATTGTGGTTATAAAGAAATAATGCAAATGTTTTTGCTTTACAAACAAATATTCATAATGTATACATGTGCAAACATACAAATATGTACAGAAAAGGTTATGTATGACATCAATATAATGAAGTTTTTATGCCAATTCATTTTACAACAAATTTTTTCAGAACTTATCCTCAGCATAAAACAACACGTAGCAAACGTGATTTTATCAATGAAATGTATCACAATGCTGAATGAAAAAGATCTTCAAAAGCAATATTTTGTGGGGAATTTTGAGTCAGGGAGAGTTGCTATGCTTTAGAACAAACGTGGAAATGATAAATTATTTTGATTGCACACTGAAAGCTCTGAGAAGATGCCAATAAAAATGAAACATTTGTGGTTGTCACCTCACACAGAGAGGCAGGTCCCTCCACTCACCTCTTTATGAGCAATGGGTCACCATGGTTACACTACTGGGCAAAACTTATCATCACAGTGCATTCCCAAGATCCTGCTTCTGTGCCCGAAGTACAACAGCATAGCTGAAAATAAATCACTCAATATATATCTCCATTAGGGCATTCAGAGTCAAGGCATTTAGAGTGTAATTACAGAGTGGCTTTGATTACTGACTGCCAATCAATTATTCTAATATAATTTCTCCAGAGAAGACCGAAGAGCGATTATCGCTTTATTGGA
The DNA here is from genome assembly GCA_025773905.1 of Chitala chitala. Lineage (NCBI taxonomy): Eukaryota > Metazoa > Chordata > Actinopteri > Osteoglossiformes > Notopteridae > Chitala > Chitala chitala. The sequence continues at coordinate 8,502,081 of JABJVR010000087.1, forward strand.
TGCCTGTCTGGCACTGTTGTCTAGGGTTTTGTCTGAGTGGCAGAATCACAAAGAAGGCTGAGCTCACTAAATCTCAGAGGTTTGTTAGGCAGACAAAATGCTGGAGTTCCAGTCCAATCACTTCAGCCTGCAGTTGAGTGCCATCATCTGAGGTGGACCTCATATTTTAGTACCTGTTGTTAAACCTGCAGTTTTAGTGAGGTTAGCACTCAGGAGCGAGGTGCTGCTCTTCCTTAAACCCTGTTATTTTAGTCTGCATTATGTTTGATGCTATGAATTTTAGCACAGCTCCTCTATCTAAAATAGCCTGTTCTGTAAAGGAGGTTTCTGGATCTCAACTGGGATGTTTTATCAGGTGACTTGAACCTTGCTGTAAAGTCAGATGTGTGAAGATGTGAGTTGTAACACCAGCTGTCAACGAAAATGAGTTCACACCAGGCGTGCTGAAATGCGTACACAAGCTGCAGGCTGTGTAAACACAAGTGGCAGGGATAAGAATATTTTTACCTATGTTTCCCTTCAAAGGGCGTGTTCAGTCTGTCCATTTACAAAAGATAAGTATCTGCTCCCAAGACTCCAAACATTTTCGATCTAGCACTGAGATCACATGTGCTGTCAGTGGCCAATAGGTGACTTTCTCTAACATGAGACTGCTTTAAAAGCAGAGGAATAAGGCTAGCTTTCATGCAAAACACACAAGCATGGCATGAAACCGATGGATCCAACCCAGCCATGAAGTGTGTGCCAGCAAACAGAGGTGAATGCAGAGCTTGACAACTGGACAGAGTTGGCAAAGAGAGGTAAATGGGTAATACTGTTTTAGGGATTTACCGGTGGCGGCACAGTGGCGTGGTGGTTAGCACTGTCGCCGCGCACCTCCAGGCCTGTTCAATTCCCACCTTGGGTCTGTGTGTGTGGAGTTTGTATGTTCTCCCTGGGCTTGGTGGGTTTTCTCTGGGTGCTCTGGTTTCCTCCCACAGTCCAAGGACATGTAGGTTAGGTTGATTGTGGTGGGTTGGTGCCCTGCCCTGGGTGTCCCCTGCCCTATGTGCTCTGGGATGGGCTCTAGGCTTCCCCGTGACCCTCATCAGGAATAAGTAGTTAAGATAATGGTTGGTTGGATTTACTGGTGCCTGGGTTTCTACTCATGTAAGAGTGCTGAAACAGGATGGCACAACTTAATGGCATTCAAGTGAAATTTACTTTAGTTCAGCCATATGTTCTGTTGGTCAGATTGCAAAGGGAACACATTATCGCAACCAGCATATAAAAAATGTACATTCAAATTCCACCATGGGACTTGATATGACTTTTTATATATTTCATTTAATAGCATTTTATTAGAGTAATTTATTTATTTATTCATTAAAGAGAAATGTTGCATTGTTTGGTCTGATTGCCCTGGGGGCCAAGGTGTCCACTGTGACAGTTTTTTTCCTCATTTAAATAATGCCTTTTAAGTGTATCAGTGGCATTTTAAAAAGGCAGAGCTCTAGGTAAGGACATAATGAATTCAGTGAGCAGAACTCATGCTGGATTACACAACATGTAGCCTGATGCTGAGAGGTAGGAAGACAGGAGACATTTTGCTTCTCTCTCTCTCTCTCTCTCTCTCTCTCTCTCTCGCTCTCTCTCTCTCTCTCTCTCTCTCTCTCTCTGTGTGTGTTCATGTCTGTGCGTTTTCTTTTTTTTTTTGCATTATTAAAATGTAGTGAGGAGCACCTTAACGCTCCAAAGAGATGGCAAATGTGCCTCTTCGCTCTTCCTGACACATCCTCTGATACCTGTCGTCTCATTTTCATAACATGACAGGAAAAACAACACGCCGGCGAAACTGTGGAATCCTTAAACATGTCTCCAGTGCAGACGTGCCTCTGAAGGAACCGGCCAGTAGCTGGAAGCAACATATAAAAATGTGGTGCAGCTACATCTGGAGGATGACAGCCTACTTCATTTGCCCTTTGCTTGTTGGAAGAAGGACATCTCGATAAGCCTTATTTATTTCTCATTACAAATTTTTAAATGGAATTAGCAAACATTTATTGTTACATACAGCTCTTAATGCACAAAAGAAATGGCACATTTGGAAGTTGGAAATTACATAACTAAATTAACAAAAATTCAATTTAAAGTCCACCCAATGAAACAGAAGACTCGTTGAGACCTATGTGTAAATGTTCATAAACTGTCTGACTAGTTGATTATCAAACCTTTTGGACATCCGACAAGATGAACATCTACAGTACAGTCCAATATGTTTTTGCTGGAACGGGTGCAGCATCTCAGCAACAGCTCTGTTAACTGGCAAAGAGCAAAAGAAATGTGAACGTCACTGAAGAGGCCACATAAAGTCAAAAGCGTGACTAAACTTGAACAGGACAAGCCCCAGTCCACAGGAAATGACATCAAACACCACTCTTTATAGGTAGAAACAAGGCGTGCTCTGAAATTTGGCTCAGAGTGTGGGCTCAGGTGTATCCTTTTGTCTTCTCTAATCAGCCATCTTAATTATGTCTAATTCATCTACCTATAAACATTATGACAAGTCTTTCATTTAGAAACAAAAGTACAGGCAAAGATTAAAAAACAACTCCCTCATTGCCGCTAGCTGCTGTGGATAAAAGTCAGTACCAAGGAGAAAACATCTTCATTCGCGTGCAACAGTGGAGGTAGGGTGTAAGAAATTGCTTTTGTGTATGTAAAATTGAATTCAGCACGCACTGAATGGTGATGAAAAGACAGATTCAATTTAAGATGTTAGGGTGTTAAGAAATCCATACACAATTAGACAAAATGGATATGAAGCTTTAGATTCCCCCTTATTCTGCCTCTAATACACAAGTGCTCAGTTTTATGTTTTAGGAATTTCACTGTTTTATTTTTGGACGTAGACACACTTTTAAGATTGTGTCGGATATAAAGAAGCCGAGCCGCAAGGCATGTACTGCGATTACCTGATTACACTGTATTTGGCGTAAAAATGTTACATTGAAATGCTTTGCATGAGACCCCTTTTACAGTGCAGCCACAGTGGCTGTGCTGACGACCCGCCCAAGAGCCTAATTAAGGAGCTGCGTTTCTGGCTGTGAATAGCATTCGCCACTGCACCCTTTTGACAAAGAACTATAGACGTCAAAAACACACCGACCAATTGGAATATAGATGTCAAAAACACACCGACCAATTGGAATATAGACCTCAAAAACACACCGACCAATTGGAATACAGTGACCTCAATCCCTTTACTAGCCACTGAATACTGTGATGACTAAACATTAGGTACCAATTAATAAGAAATGGATGTAAGAGGGTGTCCAAACATGGGACATTTATTTTTTATTTATTTTCTACATGGTTTTATGTCCGCTCCCTAAAGGACTGAATAATTTATATCTGCAAGAACTGCAGTAACCCAATACAGATGCAGAAACTGACTTCTTGCTCTTCCAATACACAACTTAAGTCAGGCAATGCTATTTTTTTTTCATTAGCCAAACTTTATTTTTTTATCCACTCTGGAAACCACCGCAAAAAACTACACCGCTTCAAAATTCTTACAGTGAAAGTGTCATGCGATTCCAAAAAGCAAGAATGTAGGCGCATTCTAGGTTATTGTTGAGACCCAAAACTATCTATTCACACTTTTCAAATTCATTCTCTTTTATGTCAGCGAGTTGAAGGGCACTTTAAATTTGATGGAGTAACATTTGGAATAGAGACAGCTGCTATATGGCAAGCTTTCTGGGTGCAATCAAACAGCTGAAATACATTTCCATGCAGAGTATGGGCGGTCATGCACTACTGACATAGATTGTTCTATCACTGCTCAGGTTAGGAGGCAAGGAAACCCAGCTTAGTGGATTAACTCAACATTGTGCATTAACACCTCGCTATCATAACCACTCCGTCCACAGGATTCAGCTGACCTGTTTATCTTGAAAGTCTGCTTGGCAGAAAACCCATTTTACATATTCTTGAAATATAACAATGAAACACCTCCAGAAATAAAACAGCCCCCTCAGCTGGTCATCTGGACATATTTTTGTTGACATCAATATACTCGTAAATATACATATTTTTGATAGCGATATCTGTAGGCATGGTCATAATTTTTGATAGTCATATCTGTAGGCATGGTCGTATTTTTCCAGAGCAGTTTTCTTTATCTTCTGCCAAAGAGAGCGAGGTACCAGCCTGAGGACGTTTTGTTGTCTCCAGCCTTTCAATAACAATATTCTAGTTATTCTTTTCACATGTCATGCGTTGCCCTTGGACAGCCCTGTCATCCGTGTAAGGAGACAGTGACACCTGTCAGAGAGCCAGAAAGCCAGCACAAAAGTAAGCCTGCATTTAATGGGGACACGGGGAATTGAAATGCCAAGGCTAGATACCACCTAACAATGTCATCTAACGCATCCCACGCCCTCCAACAAAAAAAACCAGATTTAACCGTGCGTCGTCTTTGCTGCTCTCGGCACACGATTTTGTGTCGCCATGGCAATTACATACGTGTAGGAAATTATATGTACATATAAATTACGAGTTATATTTGGAAGGTGTCTTTCTTCCTGGCGTGGCCTGTTTGACTTCACTTTGTGTATTCCTGTCTAAGCGGTGTCTTTTAGGATATGACGTCAGCGGTGCTGATGTTAGCCGGTGATTGCTGTAAAGGAAACGCCACCGATTCCTCCTTCGCCGTGCTAAACACATGGTAACAAAATGGTGCAAAACAACAGCTGAAGTCTGAATCGTATCAGGGCAATACTGTGCTGCAAAATAGGTGACTCTAATAGGTGTCTATGAGTGCCAGCTCCTGAACCACCAAGGTCGTGTACACAAGTTATAGCACGTACCACCTTATTTCATTGTACAGGTGATTCTTAGCAGCAAGGTAAACATCAAGGCTCTGCAGCTTAGGAAACCGGAGAATGGTGGGAGGTAAAGTAAGGATTTTCGCTCACGCTGCGATGCCACAGTTTATACCTCTATCAGTGGTACCCACAGAGAGGCTGCGGCTCTGCTAATCCTGAAGTGACCATAATTTTCACAGGATGTTTCTTGATTACTTAACAGCACAGAAAAGGATGTGTTTTCATGACTGGAGAAGAGGAAAAAAAAATCCACATGCAGGCAAAAGTTTCTACCCAGAGAAAAACTGAAACGTGTACATGTGTACAATTAAGATTACCATTTCTCCATGCTAACTGTAGCCTTGCACTTCTCACTAAGGACGCCTGAGGAGATTCAGTCATAGAACTGTTTCATAGTTCCTGAAGCAGTCTGAAATCATTGTACTACATTGTATTAAAGATTCTGACCTATTTCGCTTGGAAAAAACTATGCCATATTACTGGTCACATTGTTAAATTTGCATGCTTGGACATAAGTTTACTGAGAACATACCTATACTGTCAGGTGTATTTCCTTATTACGTACTCCTGTGTTTCTTTAATGTCACCCTGTAGAGATATCCAGGCTCAAAACTTTTCTTTACCATTGAAAGTCTTTGAAAATCAAGCTAAAAAGAACTTTTTATATTGTGCTGACAATGTAGCCATGTTATGGCCTTAAGTAAAATATTCACATTCCTCACAGTTATTGCTGAAGATGTTGTTATCTTACGATTTAATTAATGTTTGCTGGAAAAATAAATGAGAATGTGAATAAAGATGAGAATGCTGAAAATAAACCACACCGCAGGTGTTGCATTGCATTAAATTTCTATTTTTAGGTTTTTTTTCCCCCATATAACCTGACTGGTTTTAGCAACTTAAAGCCCATGGATATTATGAGCGTTTAGTAGACTGCAGCTCACTCTGGTTAGTTATTAATTAAATACTGGCCTTCTCAGTGAATGAAGTTAGTGGAAAGTTGACATCACACACTTTTCCTCAATATCTGATTTAAGTTTCAAAGTTGAGTAAGCAAGATGTATTCCCACATGCTCATTCTTTATCGCACACTACAGGAGGAAGTTGCACAGTGTGTGCGCACGTGTACGCACACACAGACTCCATCTGTATGCCTACAAAAATCTATACATAGTGATTTGCAGTTTTCAGAGACTGCCTGGTCCCAACTGTCTTGCATACATAAACTGATATATAAAGATCCATCCATCCATTATCTAACGGCTTACCCTTTTTCGGAGTGTAGGTGGCCTGAAGTCTATGCCAGACAATCTAGAGCACAAGGTAGGGTATACCCTGGACAGGGTGGCAACTCACTGGAGGGGCTTGTTCATGTATGCACGCGCGCACACACACACACACACAAATATACACACACAGTGTTCAGAGCCAGATTTGACCCCCACAAGTCTAGAGTTGTGAGGTAACAGCACTACCCACTGAATCACCTTGACACCCCAAATCTAAAGAACTAATACATTAAATAGGTGAGTTTCTGTGGAATATCATGCACAAAGGATTTTCCCAATAAGCAGTCATCACCTTTCAGCATCAGCCAGTGGAACCAGCAGCTGTTTGCCATCATGGTACAGGAGCAAACCTGACAGCCATTGTCCTGCTACTCTTTGATAGATGACAAAGTGATTGCTTTGCCTGCATTATTCCACGGACCAGTGATCTGGCAGGACAAAGAGGTGTTTCCTTCACCCCATGCAGGTGTCCACATATTTAATTGCCTGAATTGTTACTGATGATGACAATGACAAAGTGCCAAAATTCAAAACACACCTCCTCTGTCAACATATGGAGAACATGCTGTTTATGTGACTAAGTCTCACTTATACATAGGCATGCCCTCAGAATGATACAACATAAACATGCATTGTTTTAAGTCTGATGTGTTTGCTGTGTCTGTGCCCTGTGGTGGGTTGGCGCCCCGCCCAGGGTATCCCCTGCCCTGCACCCTGTGCTTCCTAGGATTGGCTCCAGGCTTTCCGTGATGCTGAATTGGATTGGGTGGTGAAGCGAATAGATGGATGGATGGTTGTTTGCTGTTTCTGCATTAAACAGCACTTGCAAAGCATGTTTCTTCTGTTAGTTTGACCCATTTGAAACATAATGGAAGCACTCTTCTATCCCAAACCACTTTTGCTCTCTTATGATGCCTGTCAACATGTTGACAGAACTGGGGCATTTTAATTTGACATATGGTAAAAAGTTCGATGTTTCCAGCAGTGAAATGGTTAGGAAGTAAAATGGTAAAATTCTCTCTGGTAAATGGGGCATTTTTAAATAAACAATGGATTGCTGGAATGGATATTAATGATGAAATTCTGATTAATTGTACATATTATTTACAATATTTCTTTAATGCAATCACATGATCCACGTTCTTGAAGATTAGGCATGTTTCCATTACTTTTGATTAGTATTTATTTCAAATAAGTGGAAAAAATCCGTCTTGATGTACATTACATGTCCTTACATCTGTCCCCTGTTCACTTTAATATTTCCTGTCTCACTACTTTTCCATCTGAACATCAAGATCCCAAACAGTTCAGCGCCTCACTGGGTAGCAATTATAAAGGACAGCTAAGAACACACCTGGCTTTCTGTCACACAGGTGTGAGAATCAACACTCCCATTCTAATGTTCCAAATTTCATCCACCAAGATGCTGCAAGGACGGCATTTTCTGTCGCATGCCGTTATTGGCATTCGCAGCCACGGCTTGGGCGTTTGATATTCTTCACGCTCACAGTGGCAGCGGGCTCTGACTTCTCCCGCAAGCTCACTGTTTCTCTCATTCTCAAGTGCCTGAGAGTTCTGACTCAGATGCCCCGAGGAGGCGAACGTTCCGCCGTCCAAATTGGAGGCCAAGCGAAGGTTTGACCTGCTCGTGCTGTGTGTAAAATACGACCGCGCCCCCCTCCCACCTGACCTGTGCTCAGGCTACATGTTGACACCACAGGGGCTGATGTCAAATGTTGTTATTCCTCCCAGTCAGAGGAAATGTGCGTTAGTGCTTACCGCCCATATTGAATTAACTTCAGCTATAGTGGACCCAATAAAAACATCAGACATGATTTTAATAACACCTCCCTTCCTGTTCTGCTTACAAAGCAGGGAATTTATGGAATTGCTTATCGTCAAAGAGGTGCTATTGCTGGATATCGAGACGTGGCTAAAAAAATATGTTCCGCGGCTCTGTCAACCACGATAGCTCCATTAGGATGTGTTGCGCCTTTCCAAAGCTCATACTGCCTTCCTTGACTCTTATGACACTGTGCATAATGTCCAGTTGTGGACTCATTCAGCAAGCCATCGGCTTTTGCGTTAACAGTCTTGGTATTTCTGTTGCTCTCGTGAGTGGAACAGAAAATTACCTGGTGTGGTGCTAGATTGGGGTCCACATGCATGTAGCTGTTATAATGGATTATGCGGTTTTTTTTCACTCTAATTTTCGTGAATCTATTTCAGTCTTCCATCACCGAGTCGATGGAGTCTCTGTTCCAAACCAGGTGTTTAACACCATTCATCATTCGTGGCATTCATTGCAGTTAATCATTCAAAAGCCATCACTGCTCAGTTCATTAATTAGCAGAGTGAGGACCTGGACAGGAGGGGTTTATGGCCACTGACACCATGTGACACACTGCAGTATGCTAGGCAACAATGCCTTACATGCATTAAAAAAGTCCTGCAAAAACAAGAGGGAGCTGCTTTCTAGCAGGAGTGTGTGAATTAGAAACTAGGTGGCATACAGAGAATGGCCAATCACAGGAACAATTGCTGTAGCAGAGCACAAAGTCAGATTTGCAGGAAGTTGCCTAAAACTGCTTACTTACACGGAAACTAAAATAAGGGCCTGGTCAAAACATTTAGTCGTGTGTCTGTCAGCAAGGGATCCAAGAATGCGAAAGGCAGTTCTACTTTGCACACTTAACTCGTTTCTTAGGAACATTTAATTATAGTTGGGTCTGACACTCGTTTGCAGAGCCACACTGCATCTGCACTGTGTGAATCCATGGTGGCAGACAGCATTGTGAAACTCAATGCATCTGTACTGGATTTTAATTAGTTCAGTTTGTCTTACCGAGATCAGCAAATGGTCCTCCCTTTCTCAAGTGCTTGGAGGACAAAAAAAACAACATGTGATCCTGAACGATCCACTTTTTCAGCACTAACAAAACGCTTTCAGTAGCATAACAAATGAAGAAGCACAAATTATTAGTTCATCCATGGCATTCACTTGTATATATTTACATATTTGCAATGGCAAGTCATAGACTGAGTGTTGTGCAGCACAGAATTCACAGTCATTTAGGCACATACATGGTCAAAAGTCTGCTTAAAGAAGAAATTCAGACTTGAGAACCCTGATGATCACAGGAAAACTGGACCCTACTTTCAAAATATTACACAACTTCTAGGATTCCAGGAAGCTTTTTATAAAAATCTGATTTCACTGCAAACACTGAAATGCTTTGCTGGCACTTCTGAAAAGAGACCTGGAGCTAGTGAAATAACTAAATTATATGAAAATACGTGACTCATTAAAATATTCAGTAATACTATAGAGCTAAGCATAAATGTAGATTTGTATTACCAAAATCAGTAGGAATGTGTTTTACAGAATGTAATTATTTTAAAGATTACCAAGGACAAGTTAAGGTTTACAGTTAGTGCATTTATCAAATAGCTGTTTCAGTTTTAGGACAGTCAACCTACACCCTGTTTTAATCCCATAACTACATAGAGTATGAAACTAATGACTTGCTCTCATAAATTTAGATGTATGACCTTTTCAGAGACATTAAATAAATAGGGAGTAGGCCTCAAATTTGAAAATATAATGAGTGCCACACATCCCAGTCAGCAAAAAGGAAAAAAACTGTTAATAAATCAGTAATTAGCAATGACAGTATAGCGAGAGCAGTGATAGGGAAGGCACAGCGCAGTCTGTGCACACAGCTGGGTTTTTGTAGCTCCAACACTGCAGTTACCGGCACACGTTGCCACTGGAAACGCTGCGGGCTACGGCGAACACACTTTGCGTTTGTCACTCAAACTGTGTCACCCATAATAACCCTCCCCTTGTGTTTTCAGTTGGCTCCGGGTCTCGTCTCATGGTGAGGGGCGGGGCCAAACTGTGAACATTTCCTTTTTTTCCACAAACACGAGATCGGGCAGAGTGCAACACGAGGCCTTCTGGAAAAGGCCTGTGAGTCCAACATCACGACCATGAGCTGCTTCTCGATTTCTCCCAGGCTCCACGATTTCGCTGATTACTATGGTATGTGCTAACCATGACCATGACCCATTATGATGAAGTTCACTCTCTAAAAAAGAACAGTTCACACTTAATTTATGCCAGTGATGCTGGATGTTATGATGAAGCATGTAGTAGCATGCCTTGTAATAACCGTTGAGTGTATCTATGTCTAAAAGTATGAATGGACAGTCATGCTAAACGAACAGCAGCATTAAACAGTGATCATGCAGCCAACGTGCAGCAAACATGCAGGCTTCAACGAGTGACTTGCATGGCCTTAATATGGTGTTGTTTTTTTTTTTTTCTTCTTTTTGATAGAAGTTTCTTAGTTGCTTAACAAACCTGATATTTTATTGATTTCAAATCCTTGGTTAGGTGTGGTCACAGCACATGCCTCATTAAATCCATGTGTGTCTGAAGGTGTTCTGGAACATTCTGGAAGCCGTTCTGCTGATTTTGTGTGGAAGGGTGCTAGTAAATTATAACAAAAAGGAATTAAGAAGACACATGCATTAGTATCTAAGAACATCCAATGAAATTGCAGGGTTAAAGTATCAAGCAGTAAAGGGAGACATGTTTGTTTCTGTCAGAACACTCTCTTTTATCCCCTTTTATCTTTCAAATGTCTGTTTTTAGGCTTCAAATAATGTGTTCAGTGCTTAACTATAATAATTGCTATTAGAAATGTATAAAGCAAATCAATGGAGCCTGTCTGTCAGAAATTTACAAAATGTCCTTTGTTTAAATTTGTATTGATAGAAATTGTGGTATAATTTCTATCATAAGCTGTTCTCATTACAAATGTATTCTGTGCAAATACAATTCAATTCAGTTAGACTAAATGAACCATGTTCACAGTGTATATCTTACACGAAAGTTTCATGACATATTCCTCAAAAATTTACAAGTACATTGAAGTCCACTTTTCACTGATGGAAACAAGTCATTATTATTGTTATAAATCATTATATTAAAATATGAATTTTATAATGAATTCCATGTGCTTTTTTGACAGGCAATTATAATCCTTCACAGCAACATGATGTTTCACAGCCCTGCTCAAACACACTTGCTAAATTGTAAAGAACTTTGCAAGACATGAAGCGCATCATTTGGCTAAACATATTAATCTTCTTGCTAAAACCACAGAAAGGAATATACATATTTAAGAAATGTACATAAATAATGAGGTAAAAGGATCTTAAGCATGCAGCATTGCAGTGTCATATACAGCACAGACTGTGAATCCAACTCCATGATAATATTTATTAAGGTTTTCATTATTTTGTCCCTGTGCATTTCATTGATAAAGATATGTTGAAGTATAGAATGTATAAATATGCTTTGGAGTCTGACACCACTGCATATTTCCCCCTGTAAAATGCATTATTTTATAACTGTTATCTGTGTTTAGCCCTATGCTGTCATAACAACAAAAATTACACTGCATTCTGGAATATTGCTCACATTTAATCACAAAACAATATTACTCACACTTAATCATAAAGCAAACCTATTAATAAAGGTTTTCTCAGAAGCGCCATGCTTTCTCAAACACAGAGAACGGCAACCCGAAGCCCAGCCACTGCGTCAGAACACACTCGTGTGCTAATCTCGTCAAGAACAGCAGACGTAACCAGTGCAGCTACAGTGGCACCTTCTTTTTTTAATTACTAACAGATCAAAAATGAAGAGGCTGATCCAGCAGTGTTACAGGCACAATGTGGAAAACTGTTTCATCCAAGCATTCCGACCCATAACCACCCCCCACCACAACTTTATAAATCCTGCCTCAACGCTGATCTGAGGAAATGCTGACACCTCTTGTAGAATAATCAGGGCGGTTGACCTGCTTTTCCCTGAGTGCCTTGCTTTCTGGTTGTATTCAGAAACGCTGTGTAGGCTGCCTTGAGGGTTACAAGGAATGGTTGAACTACAGAACCTGGTTGAACCCGGTGAAATCATTTACCGTTTTTTAATTTGTGAAAAGCTACAAAGGAAGTGATTACACTGAAATACAAGAGATCACTGTCTTAGAATTGCTACCTGATAAAATGCAGAAAGGTGGTAACTTGTGACTGTGCTCAGTATCAAAGACACAACGTTAAACTGACTTCAGCTTTTAGCACTTATCGTTTGTCCTCTGCTTTCCATTAATATGGAAGGAAAGACAGGACAGGGACGAGCTGCGGACATCAAGGTCTCCTTCATATCTGTGCGGAACAGCCTGACACTGTACACTTCAGGTAAAATACAAATAGATAACATGATAACAATGACCTTGTGACAAGCACGGGAAACACACAGAAAGTTCAGAACTATTTAAATCTTACAAAGGTTTTCAGGTTAAAAACCTTAACCCATTTTAGAGTGCTAAGTGGTATTTTCATTGCTCACACGCGCTGCTTAATTAGTATGGTTCACATCAGAGTTGAGGTGAACTTGTCTATAAATGAACAAATGTGCCTACAGATAAAATAACCGAGTATGTTGTTTCAGAAAACGAAAGGGTTATTTTAGACTACGTTTGCTTTCTCAACAATTAATTTGTAATAAACGCACAGCAAAACTCAAGTCCAGTTCATATAAATGATCAGTAGTTTGAAAATTACAGTTTAAGGACAGGTGTTTTAATTTTGGGCATGTAAATGTTTCAAATAATAAAAAATAAAGTTAATTAACCCATGGGCAGAATAAAAAGGTGCATTGCACTAGGATGAAAAATTAAATTCTTTTGATTTAGGTGCTCTGAGTGGAGAGGAGATTTGCAGGCAGGTGTGAAGTGCTTCAGAACATACTAATGTGTTAAAAGAGGAACAGAAAAGGAGAAGCCTTGAACATTTTATCCTGAAGGGAGAAATCAAACATATAAGGCAACTGGGCCCCTTGGAGATCCAGGACAGGGATTTAAAGGTAGCAATTCCCTGGTTAACAGGAATTATATTACGAATTTTGGAGAAGCGTACAAACTCTAGCCAACAGACGGAATAATTAGTGCAGGGCGTGCTCTGACCTTTCACCCTCACCCATCAGTCATCTATTGCTGCCTTGGCTTCTGAGGTCTCCTTTCTTCTCCTACCTAACGTGTTCACCTCATTCTAATGACAGAAAAAGCTATCAGAGGGTATTGTCCTTGCTGACAGAAACATCAAAGAAAACACTGTGCCATACATTTACAGAGAATAATGGCCTGATTGCCTCTCATCAAGGGTCCTGCCTCAAGCGTAGATCACCAGTCCACAGTGTCAGAGCGTTGTCAATCATATCATAGCAGTGGCAAATAAGAGCACTTGGCCCTCTAACCCTGCTTACTGACAGCTGCAGATGACATTAAACTACAAAACTCTAAATTGTGCATTCGTTATACATAAACTGCCCTGCTCTTAAGCATCAATGATTCTCCAAGGAGAGGAGTGTGATTAAAGCAAAGCATGCTCTCCACTGAAGTCCACTCTCTTAGATCTCAGAGAATGGTGCGTTAGCTGCAAGTTAACATTTTAAGTTTGAATGATTTGTGTGAATAACGCAGAACGTGTACAAAGAGAACACACGTAGAAAGGCGCTGGACATCAAGCAGCGGCGCCTCAGCAAATTAGCATTTTGACGCCACAAACTCAGTACAAAATCAATTTTGACTCCATGGGTTTACACAGCAGTTTTGACACCGGTTCTGCAAGCGGAAAAGAAAAACACATGCGGTTCTTCCCTTTTCAGCCGTGTAACGCACAGCGTAAAATCATCCCCTGTGAAAAGTGTATTTGCTGAAGAAATACGTATTTTATATGTCAACGTGTCAGCAAAAAATGAAGACTACATATTAACTTCTATCTAATAAAGCCCCAAAGTAATATAAGTACACAGTCTTAATGAGTCATGAAAATTAAATGTTTAACCAGTTACTACACACCTGAAAATGAAAAAAAAACCCTGTGACTAATGCAAATGTAATTTATTACTGCTACCAGCTTTCTGTTGTCCACATTTGTTCACTCGCTGGTCACTCACTGCATCGCAGCTGACAATGCCTGCAGTGGGTCTACTGCTTCTGTCAAAATGCGTGCAACGTAAAAAAATTGTGCTCATCGCCCCATTTATTTTTTGACTGTTACCTTACATTCATTGTTAAAAAAAGCAGTGACTTTTTAGAGCCTCACTTATGCCCATATTGAAAAAAGACCATCATTATAATGACTAGAGAAAAGCTGTCAAAAACCTCTAATTGTTTATGAATGCTTAGTGAAGGCCTTAACATCCTTGCTGGGCCTAAGCCTTCATTTGCATGTTGTCTTTCATTAAAGCTCGTTGGGAAAGTGCGCAGAGATAAGAGGGAATCTATGTGCGGCGTGTGGCATTAACTGACTTCCCGGCTCCAGCTCTCACGCTGACTTTCTGAGGAGTCATTTCATCAGCCAATATCGACAGCCTTTGTCACTAGGCCATGTCAACCCGGCGTGTCGCTGATAAGGGCTCCGTTTTTATTGGCTTCCCGAAGGCCACAGGGCATGCTAAAATCTCACTCAGGTGCTGAAGTCTCAGGAACATGATAAATATTGCTGCTCCTCACTGTCATTTAATAAAACGACAACTGTGTTTGTAAAATAAACTCTTTAGGCGCTATTAAATGCCAGGTTTAGGCAGTCTTAATGGCTAGTAGTTTGTTATTTATTTCGATTTAAATTTTGCATGCTTGCAGGACGGCTGAGCCTGTATTTGACTGTAATAGAATGTCTCAGATGTGCTCTGTTGCCTGTGGTGTATGACTCACAGTAAGGCATTGTCAGCTGTGATCGGTCGGCAGCCACTGTGTAAGAATGCTCTCTCCACACACAGCACCCTCCGGGGTATGCCGGAATGTTCCCCAGACCAGCAAGTGGCTCCTCGGTGCTCTCTGCATCGAGTGTGGAATACCACAAATTAAATTTTCACATCAAGCCCCAAAGGCCTCCGTGTTCCAGAGTGACGTTCCCCCCCTTCCCCCTCCCCAAATTTCATAGCGTTGCGGCATCAGCTGCGAGAGTGATCCGCAAGTGTTACGACAGTCTGTTTTGACTCATGACATGAATCAGATTCAGAAGTGTTAATGTGAACGTACAGACTTTAGGTGGGAGCCCTTAGTCAGACCGCATCAACCTCAGTGGTGCTGAGTGGCACGTAGGTGGTTTATATTATTTATGAGGTGATAGCAGATCGGATGGTTTAGACCAAATGTACAATCTGAGAGTATACCATTTGTAAGTCTACCAGCAAGAATCTGGTATGCTACAGCAGTGACATAAGCAAGCATACACTGATATGAGAGGATATTTTTCTGTCTTTGGAATATACTGTATATGACAATGAAAACAACAAAGGTAATAAGATGGATTATTAATGTTCGTGATATACTTTTAAATATGCATGTACATACAGGTCTGTATTATTGTTTGATAGCTTAAAAGCCTGTCCTCATTAAGAGAGAAAAACATGTTGCTGTCTTACCGCTCTTTGACCGGTGTTTCCATATGATGGTGGGTTCGGGCCTCCCGATAGCCAGACACATTAAAGTGACGTTGCTGCCCTCATTCACAGTGATGTCAGAGGATATGTTTAGAATCTTGGCGGAAACTGGTAGGTGAAAAAAAGAAAACACATAGGCACAAGACATAAGGACAGTCAGTACAATGAAAAACAGGTTGACTCATCCAGAAACAATCATGAATAGTCATGAAACTGAAGGCAAGTTCATCAGCAGTTCAAATCATGAGATAAGTCATTCTAACGAATGTCCTATTCAGCCTCTCAGCCTCGAAATGAACATCTAATACAACCAAAACCATTGTACAAAACCGTTACATTTGTTGACAATAGTATAATAATAATAATAAAAATGAGTTATAATAATTATTGTTATTATTATTACAATAGTTTTTATAATCCTAATCAGAAATAATAATTACTAAATAAATAAACTGATAATTAAGATAATGTTTGTTATTAATTGTGAGCAGATTTATTCAGCTGATGATATTTTCAAAGAAATGCAACTGCAATCCACCTTACGGCAGGTGGTCCTGCAAAGTAAATTTATCAATAAGCAGGTGAGACAGACGGCGTCTCTGGAGCCCAGTGCGGCTGCTTGCCTCACCGAATCAAGAATCAATAAAGAGGAAAGAACAGATGTGTGAAACCCACGGCATGACCAAACAGCACCTCCCGCTTTTTTGATCATGTGACGGCGCCGGTATCAGAGGCGAGCCCAGGCGCTCTCCAAATGCACACTGATGCGGCAGGTGAGTGCAGGATGGTGGACAGCTGCGCTTGGGCAGAGAGAGACCATTGTGGTGCACAGCCCTGCGAGGCGAATGTGCATGAGCATGGTGGAACTCTGACCCCCCCTCCCCACCCCACCCCACCCCACCCCACCCCCACCACCAACCTTCCCCAGGGAAAATGAATGATAATGTGCCTGCACTTAACAGGGTAATAATGAGGTGATGGAGCCAGAGCCCTGATTTGTGGGATGCCAGGAGCAGCTCCAACGCAGATACTGATCACGGTGTTGGGATGCAGGCCTGAGTAGACATCGGGCCTTTTCACTGCAGCATCGTAAGCGATGGCGGCGGTAATTAAATTAAAACAGAGCGCGAATGTGTGGAGGAGGGAGGCACCTTGCTTTGTGTAGTTCTACAGAACAACCCCAAGCAGTTTGCTCCACAGTGTGAAGCAGGTATTATTTTTCTGCTTCAACTGTCAGTCTGGTGATACTAGTAAAACTAGCAAAATGTATGTGTTTTTTTCTATTACTACTACTAATGCTACTATAAGGTGAAAATGAGAGTTGCAGACACTGGCACTCTGGAATGATTTTCCATCATAATCAAATCACTTATCATCAGGTCCTTTCAATGTGCAGGCAGGGATTTTATTGAGAGGGAGACAATGTGACGAGTTACAGAGAGAGACAAACTGTCAGCTTATCTTCCCCACACTCAGTCTCATTATTCCTGTGGGATTATTGTTAATGGATGCCAGTGTGCATGATGCTGTCAATGTGGCTAAACTGCAATAATGCTTTCGCTCTAAGGCTTGGGGAGACACAAATGATCCTATTCAATTAAATATAAAGTCACCAGGATAATGTTTCCACTCTCAGATCACCGGAGTGCCATTTGCCATCAGTTTTCAACAAATCTCTTTCTCTCGCTTTTTTTAACCACATTTCATTTTACACAAGATTGCAATTGTGAAAGAAAAGTAAATAGCAGGCAAGATACATACACTTGTGTCACCAATCCTGCTTCCATTTTTATAAAAACAAAACCTTAAATGTTTGGCTATGGTGACTAATTCTGATATTGCTATGGAGAAAGGACTAGAGACAAAACTATACAGATGCAGAACGGTGACATAGAATTAAATGAACTCAAAGCACATTAGTGCATATTTTAACGCGCTGTAAAATGATATGGTGCGTGTGTGCCTGTGTGTTCCCTCTATGCTAATATACTCGGGAAGCAACATAAACAGTTTCCTTATTTGAAGAGCCATGAAATACAATATCCTGGAAAACCTCTTCTACGTTAATATTTAATAGCTGTCAGATGTGGACAGGAGCTCCAAAACACACATTCAGGCTGCTCATGTATTTTTGACATTTTCATTTATAGGGTCACTCGTCTACATCAAAGGCCTCGTTCTGCCCACTTTCTTCCTAAGGCTTTGCTCTTCTCACATTTCGGCTTGACTCGGTGTCTTCTCACATCGTTTAACTTTTCCCATGTTAAAGCAGAAGCCACAAGCTTAGGACACAAACACAACATTACACAACGCTACCGCAGCCACATCAAAAACTCACAAATTCAACATATTGGCAATACTGTATACTATTTGTGCTACATACTACACTTTAAAGCAGCACGGGGCGTGGTGATTAGCCATGCACCTCCAGGCCTGGGGTTTGATTCCCGCCTTGGGTCTGGGTGCGTGGAGTTTGCATGTTCTCTCTATGGTTGGTGGGTTTTCTCCGGGTTCTCCGGTTTCCTTCCACAGTCCAAAGACATGCAGGTTAGGTTGATTGGTGTCTCCATATTGCTCATGGTGTGTGTGTGTGTGCTCTGTGGTGGGTTGGCACCCTGCCCTAGGAGTCCCCTGCCCTGCGCCCTATGTGTTCTGGGATGGGCTCCAGGCTTCCCCACGGTATAGAACATGACTGACTGTCTACACTTTACTTACTGTTTGAATGTTCTTCTCTGAGAAATTTACATTTATGCATCCAAACCTTCAGCCCTAAGGACTTAGAGCACTTGACTCTTTCTGGGGAGTGTGTAGAAAATATTGGTGCAAAATGCAATACACCGTTGCTGGGCTGTGTACATTCCTCAGCAAACCACCAACTCAGGCTGGAAGTTCATATGAATTAAGAAGTCTACACTTGAGTAGAAGAAAAGCGTGTAAAATAGCAGCAAGAAACTGTTGAATGTGTGCAGAACTGATGTAGCGACAGAGCTGCACACTGAGCCCTCCAGGAAGAGCTTGCCAAGTGGCCCTCGCATGCTCTGCATGGGTGAGAATGGAAAACCAAGTCTCACCTTACAAGAGAGCCACAAGTAATTATTTTCATCCCTAAAACAATGTGCAAAATTCATTAACGCTTTCCTGAACCGTCGTTAGACATCAGTGTCAAGGGAACATCCAGGACGGCTTTCTGACAATGGGGAAGGTGCAACAGACGAGATTCTTGCTGAAATTTCTTTCAGGCTCACGATGAAGTGAATTCCCTGATCTTTAACTTCAGTAAAAAACCTGCTTCATGTTTTTTAAAATTCCTTAAGGTTATTATTGTTAATTCTATGTTAAAAATGTGTATATTACACTAGCATCCACAAGAACAATAATTATCATCATCATTATTATTTGCAAATCAATTTTTACTCTGACCTCTTCATTAATACATTTTAAAATGTATCGTTATTAAATTCCTGTGCCTTCAGTACATGTGGACAGAGACACAAGGTTATGCATAAAATGCATTTACATGTATTTCCATGTTGTCACCCACCCCCACTGAGCCTGAGTGCAATTAAAACCCCAAACTAAAGTAATGTGCAAAATATTTCTCATAGATAAGGTCACAGTGTGGTTCATCTGTGAAACCCTGGTAATGACATGACCTAAAAATAGCGAATGGTGCCATAGACATGTGATTCCTCTCCTCCATTTCTCCACAACCCCCAGCTGGAAGCTAATTCTTTATTTCTTTATTTATCTGTATTGTTGGAAATTTAATAAACACCTTTTCCTACTTATGATAAATTATGCTCCTTTTGACTTCTAAAATCATTTTTACATGATGCTTAGGGAAGTTTAAAATGTAATATCAGTATTTAGCAATATTAACAGCATAGCTGTTAATCTGAAAGGAAAAAGAAAAGCATTATGAAAAAAGTTTGTCCACTAATGGTATAAAATTATGCTTTCAAAATTTAGCTCGTGGAAAAACCGTTAGAAGTTCAAGAGGTGAAAACGAGGAGCACGCAAAGCTATGTAACCTTTTTTTGAGTATCTGAGCAAACAATATACCATAAACTATGTCATTTGTGTTGAAGAACTTAGCTAGCAAGTGCATAAGAAAACTTTTAGCGGTTGTTAAAAATGTGAACTACTTCATAAAATCTGGACTGTCAGAAAATGAAGTTCTTGTGCTGCCAGGCAAACCCAGTGGAAGCAGCACTTAACAACCGACACTGTTGCAAAAGAGGGACAGCAAAAGTTACAAATAAAACAACAAGAGCTTTATGAGAACAGCATGCCATGGGAGTTAAAAGTAAAGAGATGTGCTTTTGCCCTACAGAGGGAGCAGGCTGCTTGTGCTCCCCGAGTCTCTCGGATAGTTGCTGAATGTCACTGAATGTCAGACTGTCCCTTGGAGGCCGACGGAGGCCTCGAGGCAGGCAACCAGCTAGCCTTTGACATTAACGTATTCCACCACTGTCAGGTGGAACCGCACTCTCGTGTTCTTCCCGTTTATTATAATTGCTTACCTGCTTGTCACCAGAGGTGCGTGAGGCAAAAAAAAAACAAGGTGCTTATCAGAATGTGCTGATAGCACAGAACATCAGTCTGCAGAGGAAGAAGACAAAAAGGAAGAAGAAGAAGAAGAAGAGGAAACAGCAGCTCCTTTCTGGATGATGATAATAGTGTTGGGATGAACTCAAAGATGATGCCATTTCTTTGGGATTGAGATGTTTGGAGAAAGTGTCATGCATGTATGCTGCAGATCGCTCACCAGATAAATGTAAAAATGTTATTTTGAGATGGCTCTTTTTATTTTTTATGTTTAATAGGCTATTATACTGGGAGTAGCAAAAAACATACAAAAAACAAACAAAAATACATAAAGGAAAGCAAGCAGTAAAGTTACCACCAGCCACATTCACATAGACCGAATTAAATAATTTAATAACTATCCTTAATTAGACTCTTAAGTAAGAACAAATCACACTGTACACTCTGTCCTATATTCTATAGTTTCATCTTTTTTCATGTTGACAGAAAGATGCAGTAAATTATGTCTTGAATTCTTTTAATCTTCTTTTACATATAACTGGGGCATTTTACACACCAGTCTTTCCATGGCTTTTGTTCTTCCTATAAATCGCACGAGCCTTCTAATTGTCAGCTTTCAATGCGACTGCTCCATTTCAATGCTGAGTACGAGCGTCAAACGCAGAAGACGACACTCACCAGTGGGCATCTGTACTGAGCTGAGGACACATCCGAAACACAGCTGTTTCCATTTTGCTGGGTCTAAACTCAGAAGCCACCCAGAAGTAAGAGAACGGCACCAAAGCCGCACAATCAGAACAGCTACAGAGCTATGTTAAACTACTTCTGTCCACAGCTGACTAACAGGTGAAGCTGGTAAAAGCTAGAGACAGAATTTCATCCTGAAAATGCATTTCAGGTAGTAGAGAAAGTTTTTTCCAGCTTGCAGTGGTCTAACCAAGCCATGTAATTTAATAAGGGTTGTGTAGCCAATGCACACAGCTCATATTTTGGTTTTTTCACATTTAATTGAGATATAGACTAAAACACTTCAAACCAGAGTAGATTGTACTAATTTGTAGCAAGATTTGTTCTACTACGCCAACAAGAAGGGGATGATAAGGTGTTATAAGATTTACATTGATAGGAACGTTCTGGCCTTAGTTTCACATTATTTGACAGACTACCTCTTCTAATAACCTATTCTAATAAAGGCTGTTGCAATTATTTTTATCATTTGGCAAAAGCGGAAGAATGTGTCAGTTTAAATTGTATTTTTGAAAGACCAATTTTAAGATGAGATTAAATTAAGGCAGAGGTTCATCCACCTGAAGTTTAACTGCTTGAGTGTGAGTCCAGTCAAACATGAGGTGCCAGGTAATAAAGCCACAACTAAAGTGTTAAACAGAGGAGTGTTCTGTACCTCACTCTCTAGTGTCTTAAAAACTCTAACGCTTCATAACGCCTTCAAAAACAAGAACAGGGTGGTTTCACCATCTCGACGAGAGTCTTGCAACATAATATGTAAAGGCACATTAAACCAAATGACGATGCTGCATTATTTAATATTTTGGCCGTTGTTATTTAGGGCAGGCATTCCACAACACGGCTTGAAATCCTCAATGTCGCGTCCCTGCCTGAGACAAAAACTGGACAAATGGAGGGTTTCCCTCACGGGTGGTTAAGAATGGAAATTGAATTAGCTGCACCATCTCACACACGCACCTCATGCATCACATGTTCGCTCTGGGGAAGATCACAACTCTGAACATACCCCATCTGGATGTTCACTCCTGATGTATGAATGGAACGACTTAATATTTCTGTACAAAACAAACTGCTGGTAAAACTAAATTGGGTTATCCGAGCGCGTGGGTCACCAGCAGCAAACTGTAAGGCAATCGTATTTCACACTACGCATATAAAAACGATATTCATTTACCTGACAAGATATGACTGATTTATCGCGTAAAGCAAACATACAGAACATACAGCAAATGACCTCGTATGTAATTTCTAGACATACGATAATGAAGAATATTAAAAAATTTTTACGATATGTTAAGATGTTCTTATAACAGGATAACATACACTCCTTTAATGTAAGTATCATAAACCACATATCGCATGTAAAACAGAACATAAATGGATTCTTCTCTTTCTGTGGCTGAAATCTCAACTGGCATATAATGACTAATAATAATTTACAGTTTTACAATACAGTATCTTCCATATAAAGTTTTAATCATTTTCAGACACATCTGGCATGCTTAAAATAACTATAAAAAAGACATACTTTCAGATTTCCAGTCGGATTCATTGAAGTGTGTTGTAAACTATTTAAAACAGTTGCCATGGAGTTAATGATCCTAGTACTGATGATGGCCAAATGCTATTAAACAGACTGCAGTAAAATAGGGTTGGTTGTGTCTTACTGATCACAATGACAATAGCTGCTCAACAGATAACAGCAGTAGTTTCCTGTATATTCCAAGACATGATTAACCAGCCTGCTCAACAGATCAGTAAGTGACTCCATGGTGTTCTCCATAATTATGCATAGTGTCTCTAATGCACTTGTACTATAACTTCACTTCTACAAAAAGTACAATTGTCCCTTCAGGCTTGTCCTCGCTCTTTTGCAAGCAGAACATGCCAGTACTGGATATGACAGTGCTTGAAATGTTGAAGAAATATTACCCTGATATCAGTTGCAATATTTGTCATATTATCTTATTGTTATGTTAAGAAAACAACTTTTAAATTTGCATGTGTGTTAAGTAATTTTACAGGTTATGTTCTACATTATCAGATTGTCATTATTAGGATAACTGTGGCTGTTTTATATGTGTGCATTAATATGAATTTATTATGTACCTGCAATACTTGATATTTTAAAAGTGAATTGAGCTTACTTTAAAAACATCCAAAAAATGAATTCAGAATGAAAAAATTTGATGCATCCTCTCTATGATACAACTTAGAGGTGTCTTATGGCTGCTCGAAGGGACTCTGAGGCTATTTCTGAATTGAGAAATAACCTTCATTTGTCTTCCGGTGTGCCGCCACTGTTAAAACGATGCTTTGTTTGCAACTTTGCTCCACAGGTTTCAGCTTTCCGCCTGGGCCCCCAGACTCCCGGCGCTCCCCACGTCTTCCCTCAAACGGCTGCGGATCAATATCAGAAATTGTTGTTTTGAAAGGGCGAGAGCCTTCACAACAGCCCGACTCATCAGTCGGAATAATTCACAGCCCAAGCAGGTACGGTATTGATACGGCATGCCGCGGTCTGAAGACAGCGTGGGTGAGCTGCGTCTACAACATTGGGATGCGGGTTATAACAGACTGGATGCTCAATTACACTGAGGGGAGTGGGAGGGGGGGGGACTAATCTCAAGAGATTGGAAAACCATGTGCTTCACTACAGAGGGGAAAAAAGAATCAGGGAGAACTGCTGTAATACATTTGTCAGAAAAAAAATCACACAGCTACTAAAAGTTACTATGACAACCAGCAAGGAATATTTGAATAAAGCTGGCCCACGGTGGCCACACCTTCATGCTCAGTTTTCCTGAGTCCTGTTGTTAATGGCACATGAGACGGGCTTCAAGGCCACAAGCAGCACACTGTCCCAAAGGAGGGGGGAGGACAGGAAAGGAGAGTGAGGCTGTTGCTGCTAATCATGGCGTCCCGGTGCTCTAGGATGGACTCGCATTTACCTCGTGGCTTCCACCAGGCGCCCATTTTCTGGGCAGCATTCTGCCTTTGAAACTGGTAAACAAGGCCTCTAACTGTTTGCCGGCATTGTGCACCAACATTAAACCAATAATTATTCAAGTGGTGGGGGGTGGGGGTGGTAATAAAGGCTTCGATGCCAGCCTGAAAATTTGCACAGCCCCACCCCCAATGGCTATTTTATTGTAATGCAATTTCTGTTTTGAAACTTGCCACTTGCCGGTTCCACGTTGATTGCCGCACTGTTGTACATGCGAATTAAATTAGGAATGAGTGTAAACACGCTGGGGCTGAATTCTCACACTGTCCCCTCATTGTGTTGTGTCTTTGTTATCCCTAAAAAGTAACATTAAATCACCATGCAGCTCCTGGTTATTACATTATTATGCCGTCACTTGTAGCAGAACCAGCACGTTCCTCCTTTAAAGGATATAATCTCAGTAATGATGTGCTAATACAGTTTAAATGGGATGTGGACTCACTATATAAATTACACTCTACTTCATTGACTTACCCCATCAGTGATTGATGTAAAAATCCATATTCTTTCCCCATATTATCATTACCTATTATAATTGCTACGTATCATCATCAGTTCTGAAATAACAGAAAGTTTTATAACTTGTGTCTTATAAAAACACAAGGGTAATGATCATAAACTAATAGATCTTTTTATTATGTAAATTTTGTAAAAACTATTTATGCATATATAACAAAAAACACGTATT
Organism: Chitala chitala; assembly: GCA_025773905.1. Lineage (NCBI taxonomy): Eukaryota > Metazoa > Chordata > Actinopteri > Osteoglossiformes > Notopteridae > Chitala > Chitala chitala. The sequence continues at coordinate 8,526,751 of JABJVR010000087.1, forward strand.
CATAAAAAAAATTCCTGCTCGCTGCACCGACTTATTGACAAAAGCTGTAAAATAAAATTTAAAATCCAATACTTTTAAACAATCGTCAGAGACGATAGAACTGAATTTTTATCAGGGATTGTTTCCTCTGTCATAGTCAAAGCAGGATTCAGTTACATGTGTCTAATTTTGTCTTTTTAAAAAACGTGCCCTTGTTATCTGGGCTTGATGCAAATTCAGAAATAAGGGCATGGGTGTTAATTGTTTTTGGAAACCGAGTGTGTCAGAAACAGATAGAATTGAAAGCGTGTGTATTGACAGCTGATTTAGAGAGGTCTTCTGCTGAAAGGGGGCCAAGACCCGTTTGGCTGTGCACGTTTCCAAATCAATACCTATCAACGATTTGAAATTAAACCGAGATTAAAACCCAATTTCTGCACCAAAAATCACGTTTCTAGGGGTCTCCACTTAATTGGGTCACCGTCTTCAAAGAGCATTCGAAGTCTTTCCCATTGCTTTCTCTCATTTTCCTAGAAGCTTTGTGTAGTTTTAGTTGTAAAGAAAGAAAAACATACTAAAGCTTAAATGTAACTAAGCTTCAACTCCACGTTAATGGAATTAAGGTGGAGTCGAAGCTGAGTTGCAAGTAAGACTTAGTGTTTTTTTTTTCTTAAATGTGTTAAACGATAACTGATGTCATACCATGACCTAATAATGGAGATGAATTTTAAGAATGAGTGAAGGTCACGTGAGGGGCACCTTGCACGATGAGGTACACCCGGGAGGATTTCGGTTTCTTGTTCGTCAGGACAGAGCACACGTAGGGCCCCTCGTCGTACACGTTCACGTTCTGGATTTTGATGCTGTACTCCGTCGCGGCCGTGTTGTTGAGCAGGATCACGCGTGGATCTAACGACCACTTATCGCGTCCGGCGAACAAGATGGTGGTGCGGTTCAGCCAAGCTACTCTGGACACCTTGTTGTCAACCGAGCATCTGAAACAGAATAAAACAAAGCAAAGATCAGGACAAGGCCTGCTCAATGAGAGCTGGCATTCTTCATAAACACACCTCTCACAAACATTGTTAGCTGCACAACTGAGGTTCAGAGGTCACAGAGCTGACAGCGTTATACGCAGCACTGCTGTGGTAACTCTTGGTTTTTCAGTCTTTCACCTAGATTGAACCCTACTTATAATGCAGGACATCCATAAAAACACCACGTCCTTAGGACTGGGATACAGCCATTTTTCCAACTTTCCAATTTTTGATGTTTATGCATTTGGACTTGCGTAGCATGGTTTCTATTAATTGATGATCAATAGTTTTTGTCCCCAGGCGTATTGAAAAATAATTTCATCAATTTTAGTGTGCGGTTGTAAACGGTATTATAAAAAAAATCATTCAAATTCAAATTCCATCTTTTTATGAAGCTAGGAACAATGTACAAGTAATTGTTTAACATAATTATTTTTGTCACATTTGGCAGCCACATGAAATGGCCACAAATGCAACACATAAAAATTCTGACCAATACCCGTCTTAAAAGGCTGAATGGCTTCACTTTTGTAAATGACAGAACAGCAGTATTATGAAAATCTTAATAACAGGTTTTCAGAAACAAAGAAAAGGTAAATAGTGTGTGTTTCAAGGTGTGTAATGCTCTGTGTTTCTTCCATAATACCCAATTTTCCAGTAATTATGCATGCAGCAAATTAACATAACTGAAATATGAGAATGGCTCCAGGAAGAGAATGGCAGGATGTTGTAGAGGACGGTAAGAGTTGACACTTTTATGGCCAGTAAGGGAATAAACTGAGAAGAAGGTGACGTGCTGCTCATAAACTCAACGGGAAAAAGCCACCCTTAAAAAAATAAATAAAAAACAAGAGACAGCTGCCGATTCAGATGAAAGAACATTTAGACACAACATGCAGAAAAACAAACAAGTCACGACCTTCCCTAGCAATAACAGGAATCTATATGAAATAGGACGAAGTAAATGACCAGCAAATGAACAATGATTGAGTCATACCAAAAGTCAGATTACTGAGTTATAACACCTGACGCCATCAGCTAGACAGACAGTGGCAAATGCAACAACATTCCAGCAGGAACACGGACAGAATTTAGTGCATTATTTAT
>JABJVR010000087.1:8528973-8595150 GCA_025773905.1 Chitala chitala
AGCACCCCCCCCCCCCCCACACACACACACACACACACACACACACACACACACACACACCTTTCAAGCTGCTCCTTTGAGAGGGTTTTCTGATGGGGGCAGCTGGTTTGGTGCAAAGGACCTAGGGGGTCCCAGAGAGTCAAAACCTACCAAAGGGGTAATTAAGCCAAAAACATCTCAGAACACGCAAACAAACGCAGTGGACTTGGAGATGAGTTACTGCATTCAACCCTGCAAAAGTGCATTTTGTATGCTGTAAACCACGAGCACTGAAGGAGAACTTTATTAAACAAACACATAGTGATTTTCATCTTCATCTGGATCCCATTAAATTTGACCACAATGCAGAGAAGAAAAAAAACAGGTTTAGTAATATAGTACATTTTTTTTTCCTCCATTTAGAAAATGTATTGAAGTTTGGAAGCTAGCAGTAAATTATTTTAAAAGATCTCAGGTGTCTGACATATAGCAGCGAGGTTGTATGACTGTTTGCTGGGTTATGTTTGAAGAGCCTATCAGGAAAATTAACTTTATCGGGAACAGGAAATGAACACACAGATGTATCTCTGCTCATACATTCGTTTTGATCCTCGGCAGGCAACACAAAACACTGAACAAATATAAGACGCTGCAATATTTAAGATTTAACTTACAGAGATGATGAACCCGCTAAATATGGAGGATCCCTTAACAGTTACTGGCACTTTGATATATCTTTCTATTGAATGTAATTAGGAAAAAGCTAATCACAAAATATGAAACTGCTTCATCACTGATGTATTGGAAGAAACATAATACATCAGTGTGCCATTGTTAATAAATTGCAAAAAAAATAAAAATAAAAAACGCATAATGAACATTGTGACATTTTCAAAAGTCTGTCACTTCTGATTCACCATACGTATGTTCAGAATCTTCAATATTTTTTTCCCCACGCATCTTTTGGCAAATAAAAATTGCAGTGGTACCAAGCAAGCCTAAAATGCTGTATTATTTATAAATCTCTTTCAGCATTCTGTTCACTCAGAATTTTTAAGTTCACCTTCATATTTTTAAAAGGAAAGAATTACACGTGGAACAAAAAATCTGGCGCACATTTTTGAAGCATTTATTTACAGCAGTACCATAAAGATAATAAAACAACCTTGCATATTAGCCACCTGCTTTAACCTGGTGTATTTAACCTTCAATTTGACACTTTCTGCTGTGACACAGGAGTAATTAGACTGTAAATTGAAAAATGCTTTCACTCCATAAAAGTCAACCTGTCCTTTTGACCTACTTATGCGCTTGGCTTTTCAAATTCAAAAAATGTTCCACGTGGATTACCCTCAAAGCAACCTTGTAAATTGCTGGAGCTGAATGATTATAACTCTGCTGAGGCACTGCTGTAAACATGGCAGCGGACACCATGGAAACACAGCGGTACAACGAGCATGTGACACATGTGACTGGCATGCAACACAGCCACTGCACATACACAATAAGCAAGAGGAACATGCAGACATCCTCCCAGGCGAGGTGTACAAAGGAGGAGGCTGGGCCTCTAGTTCAGGGGAGACAGAACCTCAGAGAATGTAATTGCAGGTGTGTGTTTAGCAGGTGCTTGGACAAAAAGGCTGTGAAAAATGTAGACGTCTCTCTGCCTGGAATAAACAACATGACGAGCGTGCCATTGACAGGTGTCGGTCTGGAGTGAGAGAGGAGTAAACAGAATCGGAGCACGGCGTGGGATGCAATCCTGGACATTAGAACCGGCCAGAGGGCAGCTCAGCACTGCTGTACAACAACTGCAGGGGGCACCATTCCAAGCTTCAGGCACACGAAGAACGAAGACAATTATGCCCAGTTGACAATTGCCCCAAGACAATTAACTTGGCCTGATGAGCCATCCTTAGACAAGGTATTAGTGAAAGATATTTGTCTCAAAGTAGCAAAGTGTTCAGGTATCTGCCCTGTGTCCACTAATGACACGAGATGCATTTTGGGTCCAACAACAATCAGCCATGTTTCATGATGGTGTTTTCCTTCCACAAAGGGGGCAATTTCCAGAACGATGACAAATCCAAAAGACCGTGACCTTACTAATTAGAAGATCTTGGACAGGGAAAAGGGAAAAAGTGTTTGGAGAGATAGATTTAACAGCCCCATCAAGCCATCATAAACTGGAGGCATCCTCCACAGAACTGTGCTGTCAGCCTACTGTCTTGTTTATATCCTTCAGCACAATCGCTAGAAAGGCTGCTTTCCTTTCCAGTCAAAATACTCTCTGCTGGTATTTCCAGCCACCAGAGCTATACCTTTAATCAGGCAGTACCAGAAAGCTCAAACTTTTTGGCTTTCAAGTGAATTACTGGTTGTTTTGTTGCATTATTTGATATTTTTTCTGGGAATGATGTCAAGAGAGTGTGTTGCTATGGAGGTTTCAAATCAATACAAATCATTTTGCAGCTACTCGTTGGCTTCACAGGTGTAGTTAATGCAACCTTTACATAAAGCCAAGGTATGTTTTCCTAATATGGGCTGAGCCAAGCAAAAGGAATTTAGGTCCACCCACACTGAAGGGCTAGATGTCTCAGCCTTTCTGTAGATATGAAGGTCTTGGCTGCTAACACAGGAAAGGTGTGAACTGCTCAGATATAATATTGCACACAAGCCTTTAACTGAGGGTAAACTACTTACTTAATTAATAGTGTTATATATTCAAAGTGCAGTACCTCCGACATGGGTAATGAGTCCGCACTGGTAATTCAAATTCAACTGCTTTGTGCCATTTCACCTTCCACATATTTCCTCCTAGGATTCTTCATTATCTTACAATTAAGTTATCACTGTCTTCATGTTTATCTCACTATCCTCTTAGGACACATATTTTGTTTATATGTAACTGTAGATTTTTGTAAAGTCTAACGAATTTGTAATTTACTAATTATACTTTTGACAGATAGCATCAGAGAAGCCACAGACAGTGATTCCCAACAGAGCTCCCCATATGGTTATATGTCTACTTTTGTTTTTGACACATTTTCACACCTGGAAACGACATTAATTATTCACCTGTACTCACTGTTTATCTTCAGAATACTAGAACATGCAAAACAATGCTCAGTTTATTAAGAAAACAAAAGTGTTCATGGTTCTCTTATTTTCTTTCAGAAACAATTATAAAACACTTGTGTTTGTAAAACTCTCCAGATAGCATTATTATAGTTGTGCCTTGTACCTTTTAAATATTTAGCATGTGACGCCTAGATGTGGCGATGCACGGTTCGCACTGTAGGGGGTGCACAAACAACACAGCTAGGCATTCATTATGAGGTGTTCATTATGAGTCGTTGTTTACTGCGTTGTGTAAAAGCAACAAAGACTGGCCCATTGATAAATCTGTAAGGAGAACAACACTGATGTTTCACAAGTGAGAATGAAGAGCTGAGAGTTTTATTTATTTATAAACCATGCCTATGTTTTCTTCCAATATTGCACTTACAGTGGCCACATAAACTAACAGTAAGTCCGTGTCTGGACAGACAAGATTCCATTCAGTTTGTTACATTAGTTTTACATGTTTTCAAAACCTGTACTAAACTTTTTAACACGCTCCTGATGTTTCTCTATATTCAGCACACTCATTTTTAAACTGTTGGATCTGGATGGGATTACACTGGCCCTGGCGCCCATCTCAGAAGGGCACAGAGTAAAAGGGCATCTACCCAACACTGGGCATTCACACACCATTGGTCACACAGTGACGATAATTCAACTGAACTGCACACATTTACCACTCATAAACTACATGGAAGAATGGAGAGCAAAGCCCACAGGTAAGACATTTGAACTCAACGCATAGTGTTAACAGCCAGATATGAATCCACAACCACAAGGAAGGCAAGAAGGCACTACTAAGCCACCATGCCTGCTTCAGGACTATGCGAAATAATTACACATCTTGAAATAAAAAAATATAGATAAAGCGCATGCAGCATCTGACATAGTGTCTATGTATAAAAATAGACATTTTAACATCTAGCATTTGAGCTTTTCATTTGCATAGATCAATAACGACTTTTGTCACAATACTGACAGTTTATTTTTTCTTTTCCTTTAATATATGCTAGCCAAGTAATATCGGTGAAACACTTTACAATCTTTCTCCGCGTAGTAATTAACTGGCACTCGTAAAGTGGCACAGTGCACTAGAGGGTGCTTACTGTACCTGGTGTTCATCACTCTCAGGAGAAGAGCTCGAAATTTATTTGCACTGGGCTGCAAATCGATACAAATACGACAGGCAAGTCAAAGCTGATGGAAACGTGATCGGTCTCCAGTGTTTCTTCTTTTCTTTTTTCTTTTTTCCAAAGTCATACCGTCTAGTGCGTTGCACATTCATCCCTAGTGGAAATGGTTTCTGAAGCAAACCAATAAACAAGCAGAAAATGGACTGGCTTATTGAAGATGAATAAATATTGTTAGACCTTTGAGTATGCCGTGGGAAAACAGTAAAAAGCAAAGTGGAACAGGGGCCTTGCAGTTGGGCCCCATCTGGTTTACTGGAGCTGATTTTAAAAATAAGGGACGGGAAACAAATTTGCAATGAGTGAATGGAGAACACAGGGAAAGCAGAGCATCAGCACTATCAGTACTGAGACACTCATCGAAAAGGCCAAAACAACGGCCAGAACGGCACATAATGAAAGGAGAGCGAAGCCTCTCTCTGCTCAGGCTCACTCTCAAATTGTTCTAGCATGTTAACAAAACCCTGCTCCCTTTGAGAACATTAATGGCTGTAATAAGTGAGCGTGCTGTTAGGCACTACTAAGCTACCTTTACTCCCTGTGCTCCTTTATCTTTAAATGTGACTCAGTCAATAGGAATTCATTGCTAAAGAATTTACTTTCTTACCCACCCCCATAGTAAATTGTTTCTAATGTAATATGAAAAATATTAATATATAATAATGTATTAATTATTAATATATCTCTAATATATATGATAAAATTGCATGGGAGACTAATGATTGAATTGAATTAATAAATGAATTAATCCTGTATCAAACCATTTAACTAACTAATTCAACTTAGGTTCTGGTTACATTTTTCCCAATGGCACTAGCCAAGGTACTGACTCACACACACACACACACACACACACACACACACACACAAACACTGCATACATTATATATCAAAGGCACAACACTAGAAGTTTGAGGTGACAGCATTGCCCTCTCTGAACATAGCCCTATTTACAGATATAGAATTCAGCCTGCCCATTTCTGACAGTACCTTTCAGTGGATTTAGACCTTATAGGGTAGATATCTGATGAAAGAAACAGGGCAAGTGTAAAAAATTATGCATGATCCCTTAAAGTTATACATAATCACTACTTCCCTCATGTACAAAGCTTCACTTCTCTATAATGTGCTGCTGCAGTAATACCAAAGTTTGTCTTACAAACACTGTGTGAAATTATATATTGACAAAACACTGAAATAAATTAATATCAGAATGATATTGGAATGAGTGAATTATGTATTTGTTGAATGGTATGGTACTTTGTTTACTTTGTAAACCATTAAGAAGCAAACTTTCAGGACAAAAATATCTTTTAATTCTAACTGAATCTATTCTTGCTTGTTTATTGCATTGTTACCACTTTGCTATTAACAAAGTTAAGTCTGAGAAGTACATTATTTCTTTATGAAGCCATAAATTGGATAAAGCATTCATTTGGATGTGTTGCAGATAGTATTATCATTCTATTAAATGTGGAAGTTCCTGATTAATTGTTTTTCCTACTAAATCAAATGGTAAAATGAATACAACATTTATAATTAACTCATATAATTTATGCAATTTAATGTTAATTAACTCCTAAAGTCATTGCATAATGGTTGAATAGTCTAGCAATATGTTTTAGATTACAATAGAACTGGCATGCACAGTACTAAGGTACATGTATAAAATACAAACAATTAATTTAAAAAACAAAACATTAATTTTGACAATGAGGTCTGACACTGATGGAAACAAAACTATTATTTCTAAAGGATGTACAATTTAATTAAAAGCACAGATAAAGAAACATACTCAGTCAGGGACTTAGCCATCACATAAAAAAAAATATTCAAGTTAGCTCATTAAACATTATCTATGTTCAGTCCACATCTGTATTTTTGGTATAGCCAAAAAAAAAAAATTTTCTCCAAAAACAAAATGACCCATGGAAACGACCGCATGACTAAATGTTTTTAAAAGTTTGTATTTACTGCATTGACTGCATTTATCACCAATGGTGGCTGTCTAAAGCAGTGCAGCAGTGCAACAGTTAAATAGAACCACCTCCAGAACAATGCCTGGGGTCAAACAGTTCATGCTCGAAGCAGGCGGGAAGATCATATCAAGCTCAGTGCTTCACAGAAAAGGCAATGGCATGTTGCAATAACAAAGTTGCTCTGATTCTTAATGGAACGTTCGTTCATGCAACTGTAATGCATTAATTATTAATTAGCCCCACAGCTTTACAGCTGACAGAATTACAAAGACTGAAGCCAGCAAACGCTGACAACTGCAGAGCGAGGCTCAGTATCGACTGTGGGATTATCTTCCAACATCGGCTGATGATATCTTTAGGTTTAGATATGTATCATCCCCTAAAAACCCCAAAGGCTTCCTACTTGGAAAAGAATGACCTTTTTGTAGGACAAAAGTAAAGCCACAGAGTCAATCGTACAGATAATGTAGGTATGTACACACACGTGAATACCCCCAAACACTGAATAAGAAAGTATAAAATGTAAAGCAGGCTGTCCTTGCAAATCCCTTTCCTCAATGACATTTTTACTAATAAATTATCCATGAACAGCACTCAGCCAATAAAAAAGCTTTGTTTACATTTGCTGTTAAATTGATAGCTTGAAAGGTCCACAAGGAAGATGAGGAACATGACGGGGTTTACAGATGCAGCCCCCAACAGAAATACACTTTTGGCTGTATGGTGATACTTGGCTTTGCTTTAAGCTCAGGTTAAGCCCTCCACATGTCAGAAGAAGACACTAGAAGGCACTCACCTTCCCAAAGGAAGTCACAGACATTTTGACATTTTAAGCACCTTCAGCTTCGCAGTAATCTCCCATTTACAGCTTTACGAATGTTTACACTGAGTCCTTCATAAAAATATGCAAAACATCCATGCACATTTATTTTGGAATTTCCCAATTTGGAATCTTACTGTCAAAATGACATTGAAATGTTGCAAAATCTGACTTGCAATGCACCAAGGACATTATGTCTTTTGCCAAAGTGGCTGTTACAGTTTTATTTTGATATAATAAAGGTTTTTCTGCCTTACCAGGGGTCTTCAAATGAACTTACATGTGCAGTTTAAAACTGGACACCGTTAAGTACCTCTTACTGCCACAGCTGTAATTATGGCACATTCACACTACTGCAAAACACACACTTACTCGTTTTTCATTTTTAAACATTAGTGCCTTGTCTCATGTGACACGGGTAAAGATATACAACACTGGTGGATCGTACATTTTTTCCACATAATTTTAGGTGTGATTTTGAATGGCAGTAAAAAAATACATGCACATTAACATTATATTAAATACCAATCTTAAGACATCTGCCCTACATGTGGCACTCAGCTGTAGCAAAGAGACTGTTAGAAGCAGCCAGTGTGTATGACTAAGTATGTTACTAAGGTGTATTGAGGTGCCATCTCTCACCCTAGCCGGGAAGCTAATTTTATCTGATGTGCAGGCGTGCTCTGGAAGTATTCCATTGTTCGTAGGACAAACGTGCTACCCCCTTAGGCAGACAAATGAGCAAAGACCTCTCTGCTGAGAACAACATCATTGACCCCCTCGCTGTCACAGCGATAAATTCCCTTCAAACACATGTCCTCATGCACCTACCTACCGGCGCGGCCGATTTGATTATTAATTAAAAACGGCATCAAGGGCGATCCTCATGCTCATCGCCGCAGACGATCTTGTGCTCGCCTCGCCGTATGTTCTCCCCTTGCTGACTTTGTTAATTGTAGCCGCTGACCAGCAAAGGAACAAAGGAGGTGATGAGGTATTGCAAGCTTGCAGACAGCTTCAATCCCCCATGATTGCTTTTAAACACACAAGCCTCCCAGCCCATCAGCTAACACAGCACCACAATCTAAAAAAGCTTGTTCCAATCCTTTTCAACACGCTTCCTCGTCAGATGCCAGCTATTGGTTTTCTTCCAGTATGAAAAAAAAGTCCAGGAAAGAAGGAGTTAACACAGACCCACTGGACACAGCGTGTAGTTGGCATCTCTCGAACCTGGGCAGGAGGTGGGATCTGACACGCATGTATTCAACCCAGAACGCGCTTAACCTCACTGTTTTTATGCTGAACTGTTTCTCGCTCTGGGGACGTTGTCTCAACCCGGCCTGTGAACTCTTGGGTCCGGTGTGCAGTAGGGTTGAGCTACAAATTGCAAACTGAACACGCTTGCATGCACACCCCAGGGCGGTTTATTTGGGGGTGAAAGTGCTCACAAAAAAAAGCCATATACTGTGCTGGCAACTGTACAATATTCTGGAACAGAAATCAAGGTATTGCCTGTATAGGAAAACCCAAAGCACCAGTGTGGCTGAGTTGATGGAGAGACATCACAATTTAGATAGGCTTTGGCAATCCTTCAAAATGACGTGCAGGTCAGAGGGTTTCCACTTAAGAGTACATCACCTCGGCTCTTCAAAGAAAGGACCTTGAGTTGTACCATTACCGCGATTCTCATCTCTTCATTTCTTGTTATTATTTTTTTCTCTGGATTGCAATCTGAATCTGACACACTCAGACACAATGAATGCTGTGACTTTTGGCTAGATGTTTCTCGAGCCCACTAAACTAATGATTTACTTCTGGAATCATGGTCCAAGATTCGCAGTTTCTTCTGAATTTCAATACTGTTGTTTGGGCATGAACACAAGGGACTGATGAATAGTCAGAACAAGTCCAAGAGCACACGCACAGTGATTCTTTAGTGAGACAGGATAACTGTAATATTTCTGTGTAAGACTCAGAGGCTTTGCATGAGGACATCAGACCTTTCTGCAGACTTCAAGAGATCAGAAGAGCATCTCGTATTGTGAAGGAGAAACTCAATTCTGAACACCTTCCACACAAAGCAAGTTGCTGAATTGGACCACAGGTTGTTGAGAATATGAAAGCCAACATCAGAAACATACAGCAATTTAAAGTGAGAGGATAGGGGAAAATAATGAAAAGAAGATCAAAAATTGACTACAGTTAAGGGACACACTTCTGTTGATTTATTCATTCCTGTTATATTTATTTATTCATTACAGCACATTTGGCCTTCTTTGAAATGTGAAAAAATACCGCCATAACCTTCATATAAATATCAAAACAGAGATGCTGAACATGTTTACGATATTACATGAACCATAACAATGGATTACTGAAGGGAGTGTGAATAATTAATACAATTCCAAATTTCCCACTGATTAGCACTCTGCAGTACTGTTTACTAGGCAGCTGTTTACTGAAACGGTAATTTAGGTACTCATTTGAAATAATAGCTTAATCTTTAAAGCAATTTCTTTTTATAAGTGCTGCAAGACTTCAAAAACATTGCACTCTTTGAAGGGCAGTTTTTGATGTCAAGCGGTTTTGGTAGTGTGACAAGCCTCATTGTATACACCTTTTATTGACAGCCAGTAGTCATTACACGAATGGGACACAGATAACAAGCCTTGAAAAATTTAAAGTTCCTGACACCGCACACTGCAAATTTACTCTTCTGCCAGTGTTACTACAAAAAAAAAAACAAAACAAATAAACATTGCTGTGTTAAGAATATTTCCCAAGTTTTTAGTACAGGGGAGAAAAACACATTTGTTTATAGAAGCATGACAGCCATCTGCTAAGCTACCTTCTCAGGATGTAGAAGAGTGGCTGTAGTGTAACTTGTGCTACAAACACCACACTCTTAGTGCAGATCTTACTTAACCTGAAAATTAAAGGCATTTCACTGTGCCTCTGCATATTTGCTTCTTAACTTTCTAGGGCTAGTGCGGGAGCAGCATGATTAGCCGGGTCCAGATTCTGCACATCCCCGTCTGTCCTTCCACTGAACAAGTTGCAGACTTCCGGGAAGAAGATGGTGCCTCGGCTTTGTTTTGCAGAATCTTGCTTCTTGATTTTAGATTCCTCCCTGGATACATGTCTGACAGTGCCCCGGAGCCACTCGGGGTAGAACTGGCTCACAAACACAGCCATCAACGTATTTTTCGATATTTACTCGCTTAGCGAGGGCCGCTAATTGGCAGGGCCATGCATGGCTAACAGTTTTACAGTTTCCCTAATTACAGTGATTAACATTCAGCCGAAGGAACTCTCCTTCTTTGTAAAGAGACGCCATGTGTTTGGTCACTGGTCCACTATTCAAACCGCTAACGTACACATACCTATTTGAAGTCCAGATCCACAGAGTTCCAGTGACTCTGCCAAAAGGGTTTTTTAATCTTTGGCAAATATTTCCCTCTATTTCTATTTTCTCCTTCTAAACATGTTAATTAAAAGATGTTACCCAGTCAGGCTATTTAGACTTTAGAGTCACATGTATCAGATGCGCTAACAAAGTGTCGGTTTGTCTAGGTCTCGTTAGGACCAAGTGCGTTAGACGTTCTCATGCCTGTGCATCATCTTCCTGAGTAACTACATTATCTCTGCTAGTGACTTTCCTTAGCCATCAGGGGCTACCTATCCTATCAATCACATTCTTATGCCTTTCACAGTTTTAAAAATATCAATTAATTAGAAGCCTGACTATGCACTTGGTCTGACATTAGCTGTGTTATCATTATTTGAAACCACGGAGGCAACTATGGCTAATTAAAATATGATAGACGCCATGTCTCCAACCCGCATAACAGGTTATGTCGCAGCTATGGGAAAATACGTTAAATTTATTACAGAGGCAAAGGGGGTCAGTGTCAATGATGTGTGTTTACCAGGCTCATTATTTCCAACAGCAAGTGAGGGACATGGCATTTTTTGTCCATTAAATAAAAATTAATGGCATAAATTTTTAAAACACTATATCAAATACAGAAATCCAGCCAGCTGCAATTGCTGTGTGCTGTTCTATATTTCTGTACAGAAAACTGTTTAATAAATAGGTAATTAGTTCTGCACATGACAAACAGGCTTAGAACTCTACCATAATTATGTATGTCTTAACTGGCTACCAGCTTCTGATAAATTGAGATTGGTTATGCACTGCAAAAATCCCATGGATTAAATGTCCAACTAAAAATGATGCTTTTATTCGCAAATTAAAACTTGTGTGTTACCTGCTTGAGTGTGATTACTCATGAAGTAATGTAAGTAAGTAAACTTTTAACACATACATCATAAATATAACTGAACCGTAAATCACTAGAATATGATATTAAACTAGGGTAATAAATTGTACTGCAGGACAATTAATTACTATATATAAATGCTTATACAGAATTATTTTATATCTTCAAAATGATTGAATATTGTGCTTCCAAAAGCATTATATTGTGTGACGTTACTCCAACTAAACTGATATAAACAATGACATAGTAGGAATGTTGCAGGTTTGCACCGAAACACGTATGCAGTCCTGTGTTGCACACGTCTTTCCACATGGACAGTTTGCCTATGTTGTTATCAGATTATTAATTTTCCCTAAAAGAGGATGCTGGAGCAATTATTGACACGGCGACGGGTAAGCAGATGGTAATTGTTAATTACTGGCTGGCCACTCTCCAGAGCCGAGGGAGGCTCAAAAACACCAGGCGCGAAACCCGGGGAGCCCACTTCTTTAACAGTTGTCGTGGCGTGTAACGAGCCTGAAAGTGTGGCCGTCAAACCCAATATTACAAAGACGTTTGCCTGAACATCAACCCGCTGCTCTCATGCTGCAACAACCAAGAAGATCAATGAACTGCAAGCTGGATCTTGGACCAGAGCAAGATATGTGGAACAACGTTGTGTCTTAATAAAACCAGAAGGCTCCTCTAATACAGGAATACCTCTAATCCAAGTAATACCCCAACATAAAAGCAGACATGGGATTTGTTCTTACAAATACCTTCTTGCTTGCTCTCTCTGCCAGGGTCTTTATATCATATCGTATTACACCACATACTGTGTACTGCCCATGAACAATCTCCATTTTTTTTTTTATGAAAAAAGATTGACATTTGAAACGGATTTTCAAACAGTTGTTCTTTTTAGTGGTTTAATTGATTTTCAAAGTAACCTAAGGAGAGAGACATTTGTAATAATGAAATCAAAGAAAGTGGTCGATATTTTTTTTTTTTCAGGGCTGGGGGCGGTACTGGAGTTCAGCTGAATGTTGGAAACGTGTCCTTACTCATCAGTCTAATTAGGTGTTTGTACTTGCTGATGATATAATACTTGATAATCTATAATATTTGTATTGTACTTTCCAATATCTCATTACTTTCTAAAGCAGAAAGTTATGTGCAGGTTGGCTAAAACTGGCTACACCTAATTTGTTAAGTGACTGTAAGGATGACATAGTCTGTTGGCACATGTATGGATCAGGACTGCCTAGTCTAAGAAACACTAGCACTACCTCTCAAGGTGCTCTGTATGTTCAGACATCAAATACAGTCTTGTCATTTCAATAGCTGGTGATGTATAATTTGTTTTAGCTCTTAATTCATTCACAAAAATATATATAAATGAATATGGAGCCAGTCTGCCATGCTGCCTAGGGTTCCATTTCCTTTTATAACAGCATCTAATTTATATCATTCACATAATATCTACACATCACCACCCTACCCATTCTAAAGATCCCCATATTACAAATCTGAAAAGAATTATTAAAACTGAACTATTAAATCAAATGTGGCAACTCCTAGACGACAGCAAGTCCGATTAACAAAAATCAACTGAATTTACACAGTGACAGAAGTCAGTTATCTTTTTAATATAGTTTTAAAACCTTCAAATATAATTGCACTGTTAAAGCCTTCATCCATATTAATGGTACACTCCCAGTGATAGAGTTGGATAGATTCCATTCTTGTTCATGGTTTTCTATCAAGATATTCAGAAGAACCTATTTACCAAGGCAACACATCAATATTAATGGATCCATGGCCATTTACTCTCCTGTACACTCCTTAATTATAATATTTGTATTAGAGTGGAAGTCTACAAAGCTAAAGGAAAAAAAATAAATTAAATGATGGAGCTATGATACCCTTTTTTACATAATTGCTTTTCTTTTTAACATTGCCTCACCTGGTCCTTTTCCAATGCAAAAGGCGTTTTGCATTATTGGATTACAGAGGTGTAATTTTACTGCTAATAGCTTTGATAAAATGCTTTTAAATGCGATGCCTCATCGGTCACCTTTATTGTACAAGACTTATCTTTGTAATCATTGGCAGTATAACATTTTTACGGAACCTATTACATTCCTTGCTTTAAAGACAGCGTTCATTTTTTTATACATATTTCTCATTTTCCAACTGATTCACGCTTACCTCAGCCTAAAAACCAGGTAACCTAAAAAATATCCACAGTGAACAAAATGCCTGTCTCTACTTCACCCTCCTTCCTATAAAAAAAGGTAGACGGAGATTTATATATTGACTAAGTCTTAGCTAGACCAACAGTAATGTGATAACCAGCGACCATGTGATGATTGTTCAGATAACGGGAATAAAACCAGGAAATGGATGCTGGAGCCCTGTGAAAGAAGCACATTCTGCTGAGGGTCGTTTTTACTGTTTCATGGTTTTCATATCTATTTCACTTTATTTGTAGGATTTAACATTTCGGTTAAATCACCTTTCATTTAGAGAAGAGAGGGCTGTCGCTGACGATAGCTGTGTTGCGTGTCTAAGTTAATATTCAGTTTCTTTTTTCTTATTTGTATTTTTCTTGTGATTTCCTTGTGATTTTTCTTTTCTTTCATTTCAGTGTAGAAAAGAAGACTTTATTTTGGCAATGCCATTGTGGTTTTCGGGTAGACTTCAGGTATTGTTTATTTATTTATATATATATATTTTTTTTTAACAGTTGTATTTTGTTTGTTTTTGAAAGGGGACCACGAGTAATGTTCCGTTCCCATAATTGTATGTATGCTTAGTATATAGGGGAGCACACCTGAGGAAAAACATTTCTTGCCAATACAAACAATGTCTGTCATCCCTTGTACAAACAAAAGAGACCCGAATGTTTCTTTGAATTTAGTTATGTTTATTTTTTATTAACTGTATCAGACCTCTTTCAGTTTGGGTCATAATTTATTTACCAGATGAATTACAGAGCAGACATTCAGTTTATTTTTCAAAACATCTATAGCCATATGCCAAAATAAAAATAAAATGGGTTTACTGAAGCACTTTACCACATTAGGATGTCCACCATGCACATTTTTTTGTTTTAGCAGGACATGTGAAAAGATTTCAAATGTATTTTCTTAGGATTCTTCATTTTTTGTTCCATGGCAGTGTCTGTTATGCTTTTGCTTGCTATTTCAGACAAGGTCTCGAAACTGGGAACTAAGGTGGAACAGAGAACCCAGCCTGACACCCCCCTTGAGCAGAAAAGTCCTGGGCTCTACTGAACTGTTAACAACATGAAGAGGTGAAATGAAACACTTCACGACTGTGGTTCAAGAGCTGGTCAAGGGCTGGTCAAAGACATTGTACAGTGTTCCAGAAAGGGCAGCCAAGGCCTGTGTTTTTTTTTGTTTAAGCAATGAATCAGACACAAAGAATAAAGATCCTTTATTTGAAATTATCCTTAGGTCATCCCGCCAGACCAAGACACATCTTTCTGGTCCTAGAAAGGGAGCATACTCAGATCACTGCATCAGTATCCAAAAGAAACTTTTAATCTTCACAGTCATGAGGCATTTTAATTGTAATGCTTTTTTCAAGCCAATTTCTTCAGGCATGGCTAAACATAGTATAACCAACAAACAGTGATGGCAGCTAATTTGCAACACACAGCATCTTTTGAAGGTTTTTTTCCCCCCACACAGGAAAATTAAAATATCTACAGGCCACTGACCTCAGGGCTGCATTAGTGAAAGTTTTATCTCATTTGGATCGGTGTTATTTTTAGCATGAGCCTTCTTTGTCTAGGGCTATCATTAAACTTTTTAAAATACATATAATATGCATTTTAAGAGGGTGGCTGCTGGGTGTTGTGCATTAAAGTACTTGTACTTAATTTATAAAATTATATTCATTAATAAGTACACAAAGCTGTGAAAAAAATCATGTACAAAACGGGGACATGTAAAAGACAAACTGTCACAAACAATGTGAAGCGGTTTATATACAGTCTGGTTTATTACTACACACTGCCATGTTCTCAACCCATGGTTCCACATTAGTTTTACCAACGGCGTGGCAAAACTTCACAGGTTTGACGCAATCTTCACCTTATAACGTTACAGCTTTGTCATACGAAATATTTTGAAATATCTGACCTGCTTGGACCAAATTCATCAAAGCAACAGAGTGACTCGGAGAAATTAAAAAAAAGGAGGGGGGGAGGGCTCTATAAAGCAAGTGAACACAATCGTCTTCGTTTTATCATCAAACAATTGTTAAAAAAATGAAGTACATAATCGGTTTTCATTAGGTCGTAAGATTAATGAAGTTGTTAGTTGTGAAGAAAGGAGAAAATTTTGAAAAAGCCTGTTAATGGGATAAAATGTAACGAAGGGGAGGACGGCATTTCGAGAGTTGAAATGTTTCACTGGGCTGTGATGTGCCACCACACTGACTAAGACATGGTAGCTTTTGATCCCTTGAAATATACTCTTAATCTGTGCTTCTGGTTAGAGGCATCATTGATGGAACAGTTCTGCATAATGTATGCATAACTAGATTTTCCCTGTATGAACTCCTACAAATTTCCAAGAAATAAGATTTTCTTTTCTTGCTTAAAGCAAGTAAATACAATTTTTTGTTCCGATAACGTCGGTGAAGTTTCCGGAATTGTCTAATGGAATATATACCGCGCATGCTAAACACGAGTATTATGCAATGACAATTGTACTGTATCCATTTTTTTTTCAAGGTTACGCTGTATAACTTAATAATGTATATAAATTAAACGTTAATACCGTTTTAAAATGAAATGCTGCTATCGGAAAAAAAACAGCCAATATTTGCATTTCTATGATAATTCTTTCCGTAAGAAAACAACACATCTCCGAAGAAAGAAGATACAGTAAAAAGTGAGGAGTTTGGCAACTGGGTTTTTTGGGTTATGTGCTACTGGGACCATATAATCAAAGTTCAACAATAGAAGCAGGTCCCGAGGAGCACGACTGCAGTAGGAAGTGCAGTGAATTCGATTTGGGGAATTCATAGAGACAACGTGTGACAGAGTTTTAACAAGCTTAAGACAATGTAAACGGTATCATGCTAATTAAATGTGAGCCTCTTCTCGTGGGCTGCACTGCGCTGCCTCCAAGCTCTGCATGACTGACAGCATTTTTATCTTTTTTTTCCCCCATCCGACTCCGCTTTTTAAAATTCCTCTCTTGAGGGTTACTTGCCTGGCCTGAAACGTTGTGTACAGGATTTATTTGGGGAGGCACACTGCGTAATAAGAAATAAATAAATACTTTGTTTGTTAATGTTGCAAAAATACATAGAAGGAATCGGGGGGCTGTTTTTCCCCCCCAAGATAGTATTCAATTAAATTAACATTAACAAACTTCCCTTACTAAATTTACCCCAGGACTGGGAATGTAAATCCCAGTCGTGTATGATGTGCCATATATTTGTTTAAAATGACTGTATGATTAAAGCAAATATCCGCGGTTATTTAGTTCGTAGTACACATCTGCACTGGTACAGTAATGGGCACGTTAGCTTCACAGCTACACTCACATTAAGTGCTTATATGTTTGCATGTTTCAATATGATACTTTGGCAGCAGTTAAACGAGGCACGACAGTCTCGAGTATGAAGCCAAAAGCAGAAGGTGCTGCTCACTCCTATGTGACACCATTATCAGAGGCCTCCCTCAACAATTACATTGTTACTGAAGCAGTGACATCTAAAGAATTCAGCCAATCAAAACAAACCAATAAAACGCCAGCAAGGATGCGATGCAGTTTTAAGGACATTAAGACAAAGGCTGCAGATGGTGAAACAGGGAATTAGCAATGGTTTATGTGGCAAAGGAACCGATCCTAAACCGTTTACAGAGGGCTTCAGAAATGTAATTTATGAAGACAATCACATTTAGGGTGATACAAACGCTAGAACCCAGATTTCCAAGCTCACTTTATAATGAGTCTCTATGCTATAATTCAAACCCATATTTTTAATCAGACAGGATGAGCATCTATCTGAATTATGTTTACATATGAAACGAGCATTTTGGCATATTCAGTGAGTTGACATTTATGGATTAAAGAAGTTTAACTATTAAAAATATTTAGAATTCATTTGTAGATATCCTTTACCTTTTAGATCATTTATGAAATTTAATTTATAATATATCCCAATAAAACTCTGAGTCTTTGTGTGTGCGCACGCGTGTGTGCGTGTGTGTGGGCCTGTGTATGATGGAATCATCAAGCGCACTTCTTCCATACATGTGACATACATATGACAAACAGGTAAAAAGGTGGGTAGTCAATAGCTGCTACAGTATCTAGCTCTGCAGGGTTGTGTAAGATTACTGCACGTATTCCCATGTTGCACCATATTCAGCTCCATTTCCCATACAGCGTAGAGAAAATACTCCTCATTTCTCAGCAAAACAAGCATTTCCTGAATTAAGTGCTGCAATGGCAATGGAGAGGGAAAGAGAGGAATCGCATAAACACGGTGGAGAATAAAGAGCTACAGCCGAACCTTGATCACAACAGCGTGTCCTACTTTTGGGCCGAGACACTTGTGCTTCCTTGAGAGCAAACTGCTTTACGACGTCTGGTTGGGGGGTGGGGGGTGTGATGTGGCTCCGTGCTTCGTAAATTTTCTACACCGTCAGGAAAGGTGTACAAGTGCGTACGTGCAAAATAAATCTGAGCCGCGCAAACAAAGGGCACACATGAAGCACCCTTAGTTTTAACAGGATGTTAAGGAAAACGCGTCTGTACATTTGAAATGAGCCAATTAGCACGGGTTTGAGACCGGGTGGCTGGTGTTTGGAGAGCGCAGTGCAGCGGGAGTCTGGCTGAAAGAGAGCATCATTACGCTCCTCTTTCTCTAACGCTTTGAATTACCTGAATGCCTACCGCGTCCTTATTCAGCCGCGTCTCCACCGTTGTTCACGCTGACGCATAATGCAAATCCAGTCATTTCAGGCCTGTCTGCCCAGACGGGTGACTTGAGACGGCGCGGGCAAAAATTGGGCGGGAAAATTGGGCCGGCGTGGGCGGGAAGCCTTTGGCGGGTTTCGCCAGGATCTGAGCATTCTCGGGGGTTTATTCGTCACGTGGGCCTCAAGGTGGAGCAAAAGCCATCTAATCTAGCGGAGGAGCGGCCCGCGGAAGGTGCGGAAAATAGACGTTTGTTGACAGCCGGCTTCCATCTGCGAGGAGGGAGGAGACCTCTGAGTCACGCAGGCGGCAGGAGCATCTGGCTGCGCCTGTGCCAGGCATCGCTGACTGACAGTGCCTTGATTCACACCGTCGAGCCCACTCTGGTCAGTCTTTATTGATCAGCCGCTCCCGGGTATTAATCATAAAATAAAAGGGCAAATCCTCTTTCCAGGGGACACCTCTATACCATTCATTTTCCACCCACAGCAGAATGTAATATCGCTTATGAAATGCCCGTTTCTTTATCTCCGGGTAAGAAAATAAATAAATAAATATATGTCTTCTGGGTTTATTAAACAGAGATTCCTGCAAAAAAGAGCAGCGTCTATCAGATGTAACATTTCCAGTCTGTGAATGTCAGCAAATTTTGAAATACAGGCTGGACATGTGCACTACAATATGCTATAGCAACCATCACGTGCACACAAATACCATTACAGGCGACTGAGAAATCACAGTTTGCAATAGGTGGACAGTCCAAAAATAAATACATCCCACCTAATTCTATCATACATATATATTTGTTTCTATTCTGTTTTCAGATCAACATATGAAGAGTGGCAGGTTCAGTTCTCCACAGAATTCTACATATCATAGGAATCAGTTCAATTCACGCTTCTACCGGGAACTATAATTATTCAATTGTTCTTTATATTGGGACTTCATATGTAAATGATCAAACTGAACAAATGCAAAGAAAAACAAAGAATTGTTTTCCAATTGTGATATCATAACCAAAAATGCATTGATTGAAATGTCATTGAAATTACAGAATCAGTTTGTGTAACTGTTCTCATTTTCAAAAAATAAAAAATAAAAAAAGATGTAGAAAGACACGAACAAATCTGCCTACCAGATGACAGACACAATTCATTGCAGCTGGAAATCTAACTTAATTACCTTCACTTGCAGAAGTTTTTGATGTTTAATATATTTATCTCTTCATCATTATACATCTAACTACATGAGTTCAGTCTATCATTTTCACATGGCAAGCTTTACTTTCTTGTTTTTTCCATATTGCAAAGTTATCAGATTATTGTTAGCATATAAAATAAAAGTAATGCATAACTTTTTATTTGAAATCTGACACCTTTGGGGAGGTTACAAATAATGATGAATTTATTTGTCATCTGTATACAGTAACAGTTTGCCAAGTCACACTTTAAGTCTGTAAGCCAAGTAATTTTGAATGTGATTTATAATTAACCACCACCACCAACAACAACAACACCAATACCAGCAGGCTTAATTGCCTATTCAATTGCACATGCCAACCAATAGCTTATGGCGTCATATTGTAATTTCACACCTATAATGCATTACTGCATGATACTGCAAAGGTTAAGAGCAGTTTTAGCAACAAACATTATTGCTTGTATAACATTAAAGCTTGTATAACTCACAGATTTCTAAGCCATATAGAGATGTATGGACAAGAATAGAGCGGAATAGAACTTTATTGTCATTGTTTTAGAAAAACAACGAAATGCCGTTTTAGCAGCTCTCAAGGCTTGGCAATGTACACATAATAGTAACAGACATATATATAAAAAATCACAAATAACAGTAACTCAGTTATAGTAATGAATACACTAGTTATAAAGAACACAGTGAGGTCAATATATACAAATCTGTGCAAATGAAAACAGTGTAGTGCAAGAATGTAATGACTATGCAATGTTTTGACCAGCAATAACTTATATGTGGCATTTCTATAGTAAATGTTGTCCGTTTTGTAAAAAAACTATATTTTGTAGGTAAGAGTCTACATTTAAAACAATTATACACAGCACACATAAAAACGATACAGGGCCTTTACAGTGCATATGCCCAGAGATCATTTAATGTATCTTAGGACGTAGCGGTAAAATGTGAATGAAACCCAGTATGTCCCAGTCAGGATGGGAAGGTTGAGACATAAATGAACAGCACCAAGACAGAAATCAATCACTGTCAGTAAAATGGGACGAGCACTTGTCTCTCAGATTGCGGCTGATAATTGACAAAATACGTGCCTACCCACTGTGCCACATCTGAAATTCAAATATCTGAGCATTTTCGAGTTAACTCTGAAATCCAGTCTTACTGCTCCATTCCTTTCTCAGGCTTTGCCAGAAATAAAGTTTTCAACTTTGCCACCAGCTCAGACGAAAAGGAACTAAAACAAACCGAAACGAGATGAAATACCACTCAAATCTACAGAGGGCAAAGTGAGGGAAAAAAAAAGATCACGGCAGGCAAACGGAAAATTAGGAGTGTGTCGTGATGCTCGGTGGGGGTGTTTCTGGTGATGGGTATTAATGGTACCTGTAAAGTGCAACAAAACACACAGGAAAGGGAGGCTACAAGGGAACATAATAAATGCATGTTCCGGAGACAGAGGAGGAGACAGTAGGGAGTGCAACCGAAGCTGGATATTAAAAATTAATGGTGCTACCTCCGTGATTTACGACAACATGGAAAACCAAAACCTAATGTGTGCAAGATGGATGCCTGAGCACGGTGCTTCTGCGCCAGTGACTGATGGGCCTCATTCGAGGTCTCTTAACGTCTGAGGTAGCGGGCACTTCCCCCAAGTGCGCCTCGCCCGCTAGGTCCGCCATTCTGCCAGTAATTCCCCCTGATCCCCTCGGGCGTGTGGGGAACCTTTTCATAATTGGACGAAACTTAACTCATCCATTTATGCCCAGAGTAGTAATTTCACATTACAAAAAAAAAAAACAACACTGGTTTGTGCATAGATTTAAAGATAAAACAGAGTATGTCCTAATCCTGTAATGTCAAGACGAATGTCAGTGTGCTTCACTTTAGCACAGACGGGCAAGACATTCCGCTTGTTATCTCGCTGCTCGCAACAATCAATACTGAAAGCATATTGAAAAATCGAAGAGTTTTCCTGAGCCCCGTTAAGTGGAATTTAGTGTTTGTGTCTAATGGCGCACGCAGGAAGGAGAGTGTGAAGCTGTGCGGGCTTGTGTGCTCCCGTTTATTAATTTGTAAAAAGGCTGGGCTGGGCCAGGAATAGCTCAGTGTCATATCAGCGAGAACAAACAATGGGATGTTGGGCTGCCTGATCTGCCAAAGGGCCTGGATGCGGAGTGCTAATCCATAGCACCAAGCTGAGCAGATGGCACAATGAACTGGAGAGTCATATCCATATATCACAGTAAGTTTACTGGAATTTTAATAGTCACTATACACCAAAAACTAAAAACAGGTGCTATATATATATATATATATATATATAACTGTTCAATTTTTCCCAAGATACAAGCGTGTAATAGGTATGGTTATCTCTTTTCATCCCCTTCGGTTTCTGAGACATTACAAGTGCTCCCAGAATTGTCCGGAATATGAGTCCCTGCATTCAAGGGTCGCCTTGAGGGTATTCTGTCTGCTAGAAGCCAAGTAGATAAGGAAGAACTTTCCTCTGATAGATAGTTATAGACTAAAGGACAATGATCTCAGCTTAGAGCCTATCTACTGGTAATTTCTTTCCAAATCAGCTTCTGTTGGCCACACAGCCACCTCAACATACTGATTTACCATTTATGTGTATATCTACTTGTACCGAGATCCACAAAAATTCTTAGCCAGTTTCTCCTTGCTTCAGGAAAACGGAGCAGATGTGCACAGTAATGAAATGCTGCCAGAGTTTCACTACTTCGATCTAACTTTCTGGCAAAATTCATGTGGAAAGTGAGTGGGAAGAAAGTATGTTCCAGCTATTTCTCTGGGGCATTTGGAAAAGCTTATTGGAGACTGTAAAAAAGCATAAAACATGAATGCACTGAAAACAGAATTTTAAAATACTCATAGAGCAATGAAGCCATTACTTCCATACTCGTACAGCCTGGAGCCTTGCTTCATTATTTGTCTTGACTTCCCCTGATGCTCAAAATTTACTTGGGTGGGGGGTGGCGGGTCTAAGACAAACCGTCACAAACTTCACAATGGCAGTACCCTCTCCCTCATCATAATACAAAACTGGGTAAGCAGATCAGAGAATAGACGGGCAGAGTTTGCCAAGCCTCTTAAACATTGAGAAAAAACAACCTTGCATCCACTTACATCAGAGGACTTTTGGTACACACCCATTTCAGGTGAAAAAGCACAACAGCATAGGAAAAGCATTCATTAAATTAATTATTCCACTGAAGCTCACGTACCTCTTAGCTCTGACACCTCATCATGATCCAAAAGCAGCATTGTGTACAGCAACCTTTTCAGAGCAATTATATTCCCCTAGATAATAGTGAACATCTGCGGGGTCAGTGCTGTGTTTGTTGCCTCACATTTTACAAATCCACGGTCTTTCTGTTTGTGACAACAGCTGAGAACGCGGGACAGCTAAACGGACCGAAGCTGCCGAGATCGTTCACGTGTTGCGAGCTATGTTTTCCATCGCACTGATTAATTTTAATGTTGTGAAATTGTGTCTCTCGCAGTGTTAAATACCAAAGTAAACAGATCGCTTTTGGGTTCTGTGTGAAGTGTTAAAAAAAAATTAAAAAATACAAAAATCAAGGCCACTTTACCCGCACTCAAGCTAGTGGTGAACGAAATCAAAAAACGAGGGGTGAAAGTGCCATGTTTGAGATTTCCTCTGCAGCACTCAAAGTACAAAAAACAGAGGATACTCCTCCTGTCCTGAAATATCACCGCTGACCAAGCATTTGAAAATTTATTTTTCGCACACCCTTCTAGTGTAAATGTTCAGATCGATTTATCCAGCTCAGGGTTATACAATATGACTCTGTTGCTTTTTGATTCTGTCAGTTGCTGTGGAATGTTGTACTAAGCAGTTAGTTGCTCTGACCTCATCACAACTGACATCACGACATCTTTTAAGTTGCAAAAATGCGCAAGTATGTATGATCCTGTTGATAACACAAAGCTGTTTGTCCTTTTAAAAGCCTTCCATATCATCACGACGAGGGAATTCATCTAATGTAAATTTCTACCAATTGGAAATCACGGTAGTATGTCCATTTCTTTAATGCATTTTAATCATGCTCATTGGTGTGTTTATTTCAATCAGAGTGGCGGGAACACAAAGAAGCGCTCGCCATGCGTCACATTTTCCTACAAGATGACAAAGAGCGAGAGAATTAAGCAGACAGCTCAGCGGATCGCTGTGAGCTCCACTAGTTTGTTGGGCAGAATTTGAGACTTGGTCTGTAGCCTGCTGTGAGAATGTTTGAGTGATATCACTACAGAAAGGTCAACTGCCAGACACCATGCAGGAATGATTATGTGTTAACAGTTTGCTGAATGACTACAATGCACTGCGTCGTGTTTCGGCATAAACGGCACTCTATTAAATCTGGCCCTGGGTGTTCAGCGTCACAAGCTAATGACTGGCTGAATCAGTGTGCCAAGGGTGTGTTTGATTTTGCTTGTTCAACATTACATTTCTGTCGTAACTCCAGGCAGTTTAGGGGGCAAAAAAAAAAAATGAACAATAACTCTCTCCATTAATCTAGACTAATAATGGCAACTGCAATCAGGCAGCCATCTGCTGTTATTTTGGTGACACAGAGACATTGGCCAAATGAAAATGGGTACGCTTGACTGTGTGCAGCAGAGATCCCTGGTCTGCAGTTGTTGTGAAACCGCCTTGCTGAAATGGCAGGTTTTGATAACCATGGGTCTTTGGTGTATACAGTAGTGATGGAAGAGGCCAGCCATACAAACCCAAAGAGGGCAGACAAAATATCATGTGCAAAGCCATCAACTTGTCCAGCCCATTTCCCATCATTTTTTATACCCCAGTGCATGGTAATCCTGCCCATCATGAGCACCAAATCCTCATTTACACCTATAACCAATTTATAGGAGGACAGTAATGCTCACATTTTCAATAAACACAGTGTAATGTAATCTGAGAGAGGAGATCAATGCATTATTCCACACGGATTCAATTACATGTATTTAAAATTTTCTTAATATTGTTTCAGGTTTTGTAAACTATTATGGTAAGCTTCAGACTCATGATACCTATGACCAGCAGTAGGTAGTGTTCCACTGCCACATTCCAGGCCAAGGAAGCACCACTCGTCCACTGAGGAACAGTAGGAAACGGTTATAAACAACTTAAAAGCCTTTTACTGTTCTGAGTGGCATGGCCCATGTTATCTAACCTCTTTGCATTTAGACCATGTCGTTCATGCCTTGTGCTTTCCTATAAATGGAGTCACAGAGCTCTTATTTGAAATTAGGTCAGTTCCTATAAGCAAAGGGTTCCCTGCACATCTGGGAAAAGCCACACACTGAATATGGGTGACGTAAAATAAACCTCCCACCATCTCCCTAACAATAAAAATGAACGAGAACAAAAAAGTATACTGAAACAATCAATAGTAATCAAAAGAAACTGGTGTTCTTTTAAACTATATACATTTTCCATTTAAACAATGGTTTCCCTCTTAAATTATTGGCAAATGTTTGTCATCTATAGCATTTTCAAAAGCATAGTTCAAAGCATAACCCATCAGGACAAACGAGCACTGCAGGTGACATATGAGAACTGTGCAGACGTGAGATTGTGCTGCACGGTTATGGTACAAACACTGAGATTCCTGACCAGGAAAAGGAGAAATTATTTCAATTTTATTGTAACCCGCTGTGTCTAATGACTAACAAAATCTTGGTATTCACAAAGGTAATCTATCTTATGAAATGCATATGCATGATATGTCTAGCTATTTACCATTTTATGTAAATATACTGGTGCCCCGCCCTGGGTATCCCCTGCCCTGTGCCCTGTGTCTCACAGGATGGGCTGCAGACTTCCCACAACCCTGCCTTGGACAAGCAGTATAGAGAATGGATGGATACATGTAAATATACATTTCCTATAATTATTTAGATTATGTTTTTAAGTCTTTATCTGCTCACATGTAATGCACACTGCTTGATCTCACTGGTCATTTCAAAGAAACTTAAATGATCAGTAATGCTGGCGAAACACAGTAAAATTTCACAAAATCATTGAAAACGACTGGTTTGCACCAAGGCAGCATAAAAAATATCCATTTTCATCCCAACAACTTTGAAAAACTTTTGCTCTGTAGAAATTATTTGAGCCCACAGAGCACTATAAAACCTGTGTGACTCGCCAAGGGCAGTTAACAACAGGAAAACGAACAGCATTAGCAGTAAAAGCTGGAGACGTAGAACAGCAACTGTCTCCTTGAAAGTTGACTACTATACTCATCAAACCCAAAAGGGGTCAAGTACAGGGTCAGCAGGCGAGTCAATGTCTTACACAGACTTGCTTTCTTGGCTTAGGTAATCTTTTTTATTCCTCAAGACTTCACTATTGCTCAGTGCCATCATACAGTAATTTGTACATGCTGCAAATGATGTTTAAATAATAGAATATCGCGCAAACCAAAATTAACCTATTCATTAGTCTGTGGCTTTTGTAAAAATGGACCAATAATCCACCAGAAAAATATTGGTACATAACTGTACACTCATTAACGGACTGAAAAAGGTGAAAAAATTATATTAGGGGAAAACAAAACTAATGGTGAAAGACAAAGCAATTAATTTATTCATTTTCTACTGATACTCCCACATTCTAACACCCCAGGTTTTTATTTAAATATGTAAAATCTGAAAAACTGTCTTAATTTAATCTGTTACATTATAAAACAAGGGTACATGTGATGAACAAAGCCTAGCTGTTATAAGATTTGAATTCATTATGTCATATATTGATTAATTTTCGACTAACTTTATTATGAATAAATAATGTGCTTAGTCTGATTTCACTTCAAATGAAAATCTGCAGAATTTTCTTTACACACTGTAAACCCTTAAATGGAGTTTTGGCTTTGTACATCCGACGTGCTGTCATAATAATTAACAATTAACAACATATTAAGGCAAACAAGTATCTGTCAGTCGCTGGAATCATTGTACATTAAAAAATGACAAGCTGACAGTTGAACGTGTTTACGTGCATTGTACAACTATAAACCTGATTTGGTGTCTATCAAGGATTTATGTGTCAATAAACCATATTTTTTTTTTCCCCAGAATTTGAGATTTTTTAACATGTACTTCAAGTTATGACGTTTTAAAAATACATATAGTACAAGTAAGGCAAGTTCTACGTTAAATGAAGGTCAAAGCCGCAGTTAACGTTTCTAAATCCACAACCCCTCTTGCCTTTTCCACAACGTGAGAGACTAAATATAGACGACCCGCATTCAACCACAACACATAAACAAACACACACGCACACACACACACACACACATTATATATATATATATATATATATATATATATATTGCATGGAAGAAAATCTTGAGAAGACACCGAGAAATTCCATCAGAGAACATCTGTAATTGATTTCGCGAGTTTTAACATATTTCAAACCCGACACCTTTCTGTAAACTGAACAGCGACACTCACGTCGCTTCTCGGGGCCGTTTCTTTCATCAGCCTTTTGTATACACTTCTTATTGAAATTGAATTTTATTTTTGCAGTGGCCCCGACCAGCAACATTCGAGAGGTGCGCTCACGGGGCATTATTTATGTGTCAAAAAAAGATCCCGACATGCCTTGTGTCAAGCCCGTGGAAAAATCACTCTGAGATGTGACATGAGATTCACTTTCTCGCAGCTCTCCAAAGGGCTCAATGAACTCCTTGTGTCATCCCAAGCCGCCCCCCAACCCGCCCCATCATTTGTTTGTTGCATTCCATGTCACTCGTCACATAAACATTCGCAGTTTACAATAACAGAAGCGGCAGATCCGTACGTCTGGATTTCCGCGTTTTTATTACTGTTGTTGTTGAACTATTTTCCTATTCGAATTTATATCCAAGCATCACATCTCGTGTAGGTTTAACGTGACTGTGAGACAAGACAGTTCTAGTCTAGTACAGCGCTCTTAAGTGTGAAATCTCTGTAGACTAAACGATCCCCCCCTCCAAGTACGTGTTGTATTTTTCGTGCTACATCAATATACACATATCTCTTTTAATATAAGCTTTTTAATGACGTCGCAAATAAATGTTTTTGCCACAATCACACCCGATAACTACACGACATTGTGACGCAAATCAAAAACAGTATCGCTTCTTAAGACCAAGAAAACTTCCCAGTCAAGCGTGATCATTGATGCCTTGTTTACATGCATCCCTGTGAAGAGGACTGTTGTACATCCTATGTCCAACTCGTAACGAGAGGGGATTCGTGCGCATACATTTTTTAAACTTCACCAGTGCGTTTAAAAACCTTACTTCAAATAACGAAGACAGTAAAGATATCATACAGCGCTTCGTAAACTGGATTCGCAACATCTGTAAATGTTACACCGTTTGCAATCGTGTTTAAATAAAAGCTGCACCACACAATAAGATGCAACAAACAAGACAGTCACACATATTGTCATTTTGAAGGACCTACTTTAAGACGGCACTGTCTCCTTGTCTGACGGTGATGTTGTCCATGGGTTTTGAGAAAGATTCTCCGGTCCGAGCTGGCACTCCTGCAGGTAAAAGGAACAGCAGTCTTACGGTGATTACCACAAGCCATTTCCAGGATACCACAAAATAACCACATATACCCATCTTCGGTCACTTTGTAACAGTTTGCGTCACCGTTTCCTATTCCTTGCTGGCGCTTAAAATTAACAAAAATATCAACTCCCGAAAAAAGGTTTCGCGCGTCTCTGTTTTCTTGTGTCTCAATTTGACACGGAAACTGGCGTCGCAATAATTCGATTTTAAACCCTTTAAATGTCCAAAAGTAAAGATGATCTCCCAGGCTGCAGCGTCCTTGAGATTTACAAGTGACCGTTTAAAATGCCGTAACAGATAGACGAAGAAATCGGCGTGCGTTAGACGGGATGCTGCGAGCGGTCTCCGTCAGTGTGCACACGCTGTTTGTAAAAGCCCAGCGAAACGCGCACACATTCGAGCTGCAGGCGAAAGTCTCCGTGCGTACTTTCCAGACCCAGAAAAGTCCCACGACTAGGAAGAAATAACGGAGAAAACGACGCGGCAACAGCAGCCCTGGTACTTTCAATTTTGTTTAATTAATCCGGCAAATGAAAATCCGTTTAGCGGCTCAGCACAGGACGCTGTGATGCAGTGAAATATGCATCCTGTTCTTGCGCACCAGTGTGCATGCAGTGCTCCCTCGCCTATGTGACTGACCGTCTCTGCCTGTGCCGCTCTACACAGTAGCTGCAGCTCTGAACATTCCCAGAACCCGGGGCACGATGGTCGTCATGGCAGCAATTTACTAATACGAGTTCAAAGCAATTATATCCTCTAACATACTAAATTTGTATATTATAGGTTGGCGATAAATATGACGGTTTTTGCATTATGTGACAATGCCATCTCAGAATCAAAGTGTATCGGTCATTTGGAACGACATTCAAACTGGTCCCTTTATAACAGTAGTGTTAAGAGTATTAGCTAACGTGACCTTATATAACATGTTTTTTGTGTTTTGATGTTGTCGGTGCAAAAAGACGCGCTACTAAATGTTACTTTTGTTACATGGATTTACCATTCTAATACTTTTATAATTACAGTAATACTGTAGGAAAACTGTTTGATGTCAGTTATTTTCTCTTATCAGCATTTGCCGCAGAAGAGCAGTGTATGGACATCACAGGGTAGGACGATTGATTCGATTAACTTGGCATAGGTGAACTTCACGAAAAAATATAAAGTACATCATACTGACGTGCAAAGCGCATATTAAATAACCTACACAGAGGAATACTTGTGACCGTTAAGGGAAAATTATGATGATGAACCACGTT
Organism: Chitala chitala; assembly: GCA_025773905.1. NCBI lineage: Eukaryota > Metazoa > Chordata > Actinopteri > Osteoglossiformes > Notopteridae > Chitala > Chitala chitala. Next base: position 8,558,384 of record JABJVR010000087.1, read on the forward strand.
AGGAAAAGCGGGTAAGATAAGACTTAATTAAAAATATATCTTCTTGTGAAGCAACCTGAGGTTTTACATGCAGTGCTTATTCACTGGCTTTTTAATTAAAACCTTTAGCTGACCCAAGCACTTATAATGTGTCGTCTTAATTAAGAGAGAAAAAATGTCTCTCCGCTCAAGGATACGTTTGGAAAAAAAAACGCATTTTAAGAAGCAAAGGAAAGAACCAATGAGCAAAGATTCTGACGCATTTCTTATAAAATAAGGTCAAACAGTAACGAGACCACAGTTATGCAGGAAATGCGCGGTGGTTGTTCTTGCAGAACATTACTTGTTTTTTTGGGGTTGTTTTGTTTTATACAGCATACAACTGGCACAGGATTTCATTAATATTTTAATATTCATTATTACTTTTTAATATGCGCTATCTTGCTTGGGTCCTCAGAATGATAAATTGTATTGCAATATTATGAGCCACCCAGATGTTGCCCACAATAGAACTAGTACACTGCATGTGTTCCCTCATATCAAGGACCTCACCCGGCAGCCTAACAGCAGTAATACAGCAGGCTTACAGTATGCTGTGATGAGACAGCTAAATGACTTACATAAGCTGAACTGACTGTTGCTACAAATTAAACTGACAGACTGGTATTGTGTCAAACAATGCTTCTAAAAACCCACATCTGAGACTTTAAAATCGCATATGGGCATTTGATATATTTCTCTTATTACACAGTGCATTTACTTTTATTTGTGCAGACCCGACCACTTGCCACAGCTGAAATATTATCATTATTTATCATAGTAGAAGGGATTATTGACAAACATTAGACATTTTTAATTAATTAATTTATTAATTATTAATTTAGCAGACGCTTTTATCCAAAGCGAAAATTTTCAATTTTTTTTTTTTTTTTTTTTTTTTTTTTTTTTTATCTTTATCAACCCTGGAAAACAAGCCTTAAATGTTTTCTTCATGTGTGTTATTATATAACTCTATTAAACAACTTCGTATTGCTATATATAACAAGTAGTTATACCATTTGAAGCCCATTTCAATTCTGCCTTGATGCCTCCATTGAAGAAGATCATTATCACCACTGCCAATGCTGACACCCATCAGACAACATCCACCCTGCTCTTTGGTGCTACCTGAGTCTCTGCCCTCTGGAGAATGGAATGTCTTTTACAAATCTTGCCAGACAATGGATGGCACAGGTTCTTGGGTGACCACAGTCCAGCTCCTGGCATGCAGTCTCCATAACGTATAAACATGTACAGTGTACTTTGAGGGACGTGTCCACTGTCACATTCTGCTGAGCTTGTTACATAAGACTGGGGCAGGGGTACCGGCAGGCGAACACATTCCCAGCTCCCACCATTGTGCCACTCCAGGCTTTCGTCTTTGTTTCCCAGTCTGTTAAAAGCAGACTTTAGAAGAACTGGGATCTAAAGCAGAGTGTGCCCGGACGGACAGCCCCACTGGCGCTGCGTCAGCCTGCCATGAGGACAGAATGAAAGGGACACCTTCTCCAAGGTCCCATGCAGGAGAGGCCGATTGATTCAGGCAGTGAGCCGGGCAGTGACCGTTTTGAAGCAGTGGCCCTGTGTGACGTGCGACACCAGGGTTTGTTTGATTTATCCGATGCCACTTCAACAGACTTCACTCAGAGGAAGATTAAACACATGCCACCCATCATTATTACCACACTGGCACAGGCAGCCTCTCTGGAAACAAGTGAAATTATAGCCTTGAAGAACAATGGAGCGGGGGGTCCTTGATTCATTTCGGGATAGATGATCCACTTGGATTTCAGACATAACCTCATTGCCTGGCCTGGGTGAAAAGTAATGGCCTGGTTTATACAGGCCTGACAAACATTTTATGAAGCCTTCTGGGCAACAATTCTTTTATGAAAAACATTTATGAACAGTCTCTCCTATAAAGTCTGGTGTTTTTCTTGCCCGATTGTACATTTTTGAACTATACCTTTTATCAGCTTGATTAAAAAAACGTAAAGAATTACTAATGACTTCACTGTCCTCAATAGAACCAAGGAGTCCTTCAACAAATATCTTAAATGAAGTAGAACAATAAATATAGGCTGGAAACAAGGACAGATCTTGCTTCATCTTCGCTGAAGGAACATCCTTTCTGCCTCACAATATAGACATTTGTGGGACGTGTACTTTTATTGAGGACAGTTGAAAATCTGAGAAAATGTATGATAGATATCAGCTTCACTTAAACATGTAAGGGCTGTAGTACAGTGCTTGCCAGCACATGTTGGCCCCTGAAGAGTTGAGTTTGGTCCTTGACCAAATCAATAAGAGGCCGCATGCTTTTCACAGTAAAGCCTGAATCAGCAATCCAGCTGTAAACTTTAATATCATAAAGAAGCAAAGGTACAGACATTTTTCCACCAGTCAAATCGATACTATGGCAGTTCAACACAACCGTACCTTGTTAAAGCGCCATAACTTTTCCCATCATTATGTAATGTACTTCAGGCGTCAACGAAGGGCTTTTCATAAGTTTTCCTTAACTGAAAATAGCTGTCATCCTCACTGTTCAATCACTGATGGGAATGAAACTTTTAGCATTTTTATCCAAGCATTTGAAAGGTGAACTTAGCCTATAGTTTTGTTATTGTAATTATGAAAAAAATATACAAGTAAACATTGTTTTCTTTACACTGACTGGTATGCAAGACTGCAACCAATTTTTGGCATCCATAATTGGGAAGCTTACAGGTGTCTGGGGAAACAACCTGAATTTCTCCACTAACTTAATGTGAACATCATACTATGAGTAGAAAATTAAAAGCCCACTGACCTGTCTCAAAGGATATCACAAAGATGGCATTCTGCATTTGTGCTTTTAAAAGAACTTTGTGTAACGATGCAATTAAAAGAGCATTTAGGTAATTATCTGTGAAATTAGCAGCCTAATAAATTTAAAACTGGACATTAATGGTTTAATTAAGCTAATGAGCTGTCAGATTGCGACCAAGTGTCTGTCCACACTGATAATACCTTTACTAGTATCAGCCCAGGTGCCACATATCCTGGACTGCCAATAACACAAGGAAACAGCAACAATCCTGCCAATGCAGCCAGTCCTGAGTGTGAACATGGAACTGGCTTCAATAAAACTCACTCACAATTACAGGTAAAGCCCTGCACTTAGAGGCACTGGGGGAAATGGCACCTTATGAGCTGACATCGTAAATGATCACAGTCATCGAATTTCGTCTATTTTCACTGTGACACATTGGCACCTCAAAAAAATGGAACCCTTAGCCGTTTCAAAATTAAAACCTTTAATATTCCTCGCCTTTCTGCCAAAAATACAATACTGGCCAGAATTAAAAGCATACATTCTCACAGGTATTTGCTTAATTGGTGGGTGGGAGGAATGACAAGGAGTGACGGTTTTTGGTGTTATCATTATTCTTAATCATGATATTTTATTATCTCTCAGAAGCAGTGTTCCCTCCGTCCACAACTCTGTCCCAATCTTCATATTAAATGTACGCCTCTGGTTATAATGTTTATTTATGTTCAGATTTATATCCAAATGTATATTTTATACCCAAGTTTTACTTTGGGTCAAATTCAATTTTAAAAAGGGCATTCTAAGATTAACTTGCAATCTCAGAGCAAAAGGCAATATAATTGAAGCTTACTTTTTCCTGGAATTTATGGAATTTATGCCATTTGGTGGGTGTGTGCTTATGCGTATGTGTTTGTCAATGTTATTTTCAGTGAGGTACACGCCTTTACGTTTGAATTCCATTGAGAATGTTATTCAGATGGAACTAATATCATAAGATAAGAAAATCAGTCAGGCAGATCAAACACGTTACTGGAATAAGATTGTCTTCACATAGTCTGATAGGTAGGAGTCTCTCTCACAGCTGAGACATTCAACAGCGGCAAGTTCAGAAACGGAAAAGTGCAACTGAGCATTTATAAAAAAAGGTCTATACAAAATACACAAGCTGCAAATGTCAATCTTTGTGGTGTGAAGTCCAAAAACTTCACCCACCATAAAGTCATGAATAACAGCACTCGCTCCTAAAATTTATTTTAGCCCAGTTTAATAGGGGAGACCCCAAAAAGTAGTCTCCGGTACAGTAGGTCTTGGTATTCACATAGCGATCAATGCTTTACATGAAATCACATTGAGAATACTGAAGCATTCTAGTGTATTTAAAAAATATCTATGGTAAATTGGCTATATACCGCTAAGCTTTGAACAGTGATTTCTTAAAAGTCACAACATCTGGTCTGACACACACATATGTATACACAGTGTTAAAAACATTGTCTATAACATTGATCTCTGTTTATGAAACGTCTTTTAAGGGAAATAATGGAGTAGTAGTTAACTGATTATATAGGACAGGAATATACTTGCATATATGAAATATGTCTTACAAGAAAGATGGGCTGTGTCTGATCATAATATGCCAGCCGTTGTTTGATTTGGCTATTTTGATATGATAGCCTCATAGATAATTCCTGTTGTTGTTTTCTAAGTAAACCTCTCTGAAATATTTGCATGCTGCCTTCGATCAAGGTGAGCGCCTGAAGCAAACCATTTATTTAAATACATTCAATAGCCCTCTTAAAAAACATTGTACAAAGGCTTTCATATTTACATATTTAGAGGAGCCAGTCTTGCTTTATAAACATTGCCCATACAACAAAATCCAATACAGAAGAGCAGCTGTAAAGCAAAAAATATATCCTCGCATCTATACGAAGGTAGAGTATCAGTTCAAGCTATTATAGAACATTTCAGTATATTATATTTAGTACCAGTCTCTTACTTCAAAAGATTGATTTAGACCCACATATTGTATATGTGATTTCACACCTGTGAGATCAAAGCTATAGCTATGTTGATAGAGTCATGTTTATTTAACCATGACTAACTAACAGAAAGGCTCTAATAACCACTTTTTTGTTTTATGAATTTTGACCATTTTATGCAAAGGAGCACACGGTTTACTGTACATATTTTCTAACAAGCATGCTCTTTCTTTGAGTGGATTTGCCTATTATACGCTGGGTTCGTATGCTGTGGTTTGTGAACAACATAAGCCCATTGTGATTGACCTTTTCCCAATAAAATCCCTTGAACCTGAAAGATGAACCCAGCCATGCTTATCGTCCTCTGGCGCTGCATCTCCGTTAATAAGCCATGCAGACAATGCAGGATTCGGCCTTTGCTGTGCCCCAATTCACTGAGCCGTGTCTGCAACCGTAGCAAAAATAAATAAATAAAAGAGAAAGAGGGAAACTAACCAAATGAATCACTTAAGATACCAAATACCAAAGAAACTAATTTAGTCAAACAACCAAAGGTTATTTAGATCCACAGACCATGGTGTTTCACATTCTTGGGGAAGGAAAAATCAGGGAGTGTTTTTCTGCGCCTTTATATTCCAGTATGGACAAAATAAGCATACCATACATGCACTTCCAGCTGACAAGTTGGCTGTTCAGTCCAAGGCCAAGTCTATAACTTTAAGGCTGAGAGCAAAGCTCTGAGGAAATAGCAGACTTGCAATGCAAACAGTTTTACATTCTGCATGCTGGCATCCCATTAACACCAGCAGAAATTCATGCACAGCACCTTGACTCATGTAGAAGCGTTTATGCTTACTACCTGAGGTAAAAAAAAAATAAAATAAAATAAAAAAAATAAAAAAAGAGAGAGAGAGAGAGAGAGAGAGAGAGAAAACCTGACACTCTTCCAACCGCCTAGACTGTTGGATTGCAGGTGTACAGGTTTTCAATAAGTTTGTCCAAACAGCTGCTGGAATATGCTGTATAACCTAATTTGCATAATTGTAATTTTGTTTATTCAATAAACTATTGAAATGTCAAATTTTCAGTTTACTGATGTCCTTGTACATGTGTAATGTTAACTGAACACATAAAAACCAAACAAACAAAAAATCTTTAAAAAGTGTTTGTACAGTATGAATGGAGTTAAATCTCTGAAAAACACTGCTGCGCTACCTGCCCTGACTTTTTGCATAAATGGTTACATGATAATGATGTGAAACGTCGCAAAAGCTTGATGTTAATGATACAAAAGTGGAGTGATTTAAAAAAATGTTGACAGTTCTGAGCTGCTTTGCTGATGTGTAAATAAAACTTTGCAACTAAAGCAAAGGTCCTTCAGCATCAAGATCTTGTAAATACATTTTCACTTACCTGGTAAACGGCTTAGCCACAGATGTCTCTCTTTATGCTGTATGTGTTCCTATGAGAACATTATACATGTTCTCCTGTGTGTGGGACCAGCAAGGCTTGTGGACACCATGTGATCACAGAAGCAACATTATTGTCTTTATTGCAGGTATGTATACAGAGCTATTGTAAAAGACATGTAATTAAACCCATGATGATAACATTTTTCACTGGTAAAAGATTCGACGTAGAGGTAACATGCCACTGAGTTTTATCTCAGAAGAATGCGCCACGGCTACGTGCTCAGATCTGCTTCGTGGGATCCTAAAATATTGTTAAGACATTTGTTTGATCTGTGTTCACTCTTATTAATGTTTGCCCAGTCATTAAACTTTAATTTCTAACTCGGCCTGTTTGTGAGCCTTTGTCATATGGGGTCTGGAAGGTCGCCCTCCAGTGGTGACAAATTACACGCTTGTCCAACAGTTTTTTGGATTACTGGCCTTCCATAGGCTAACAACATGACATGAAAATAACATTAGTAGCTCATTTATTTGATATGTCTATATATAAATATGTGAAATGGCCATTGTCTTAAACACACACACACACACACACACACACAGTGCCACACTTGACGAACATGGGCCAAGGTGTGTGGTGTAAGGGCTGATGGCAGAGGACCACATTTCCAGCTTTTCAGTCTGCGACCCACGTTGCACACAGCCACTTGCTGCTCTGCTGTAGAAGACCAGAGGGCACAATTACTGATGGGAGCGGGTGAGAACATGTCAGCACCGAAAAGAATAATGGGGTTAAATCTGCCTCATTTGTCTTACCTCTCAAATAGTTTCTGAAGCCTGACACATCACTTTAGGAAGAAAGGCAGCCATAGCTGCTTGTGACCGCAAAATTGGGCTTTATTTAATTGCAATTTAATTGCTCTTTTTACATAGTAGATTTATACGTTATAAAGTATTCATTTTTTTCCCTTTTTGCTACACTATTCTGAAGATGACATGAAGGAAAACGTGAAATTAACGTTTATTTTACATAGTGGGCACTTTCGCTCAGCACATTAACCGGCTTCAATGGGCTCACTTGGCACGGAATCAATTTCCATGCATCAAACGGCAGGTTTAAACACTGAGTTATTTTTTTAAATACAGTTGGAGAAGATGACAAAACAAAGTCCTCTCTAAAGGTGAGGATGGTTTCAAAGGCATTTTGAGGTTGGATGACATGATCATTCCGTGAAAAACAACATTCATTTCTTTTATTCTAAAATTTTGTGCTACTGTGCACAGGTGTCCAACAAACCTTTGTACCACATTTTGTGTGTGCGTGCTTGTGCGTGTGTGGGTGTGTGTGCCAGCTGACTGTCATAAGCACATATCATTGTAAATCAAGCTGGTTGTAAGTGGGATCCTACCTGTACATGCAGGCTTATCTGTATTTTGAACCAATTTCTCTTTCTCTAGTTCTTAACTGTCTATCCTGGCAGCCATTATGGTAATAGGTATTTTTCAATGTCAGGGGATGATCGGGACCTACTTGTCAAGAAAAGGAAGCACAGCTGTGGTCAGTCGAGAAAGCCCAGACAACTCCGACATGTATTCCACCTGCTTCATGGAGTCAGAGCTTTGTTGTCAAGCCATAGTGCATGAGGTAGCAGTACTAGTTCTGCCCCTAGTTTTAAGTCTCAAGGACAGGCTGCTTATGTTGTGTCTTCTCCCAGCTCCTGGTGCTTATCTTTTTCTTGTTCCCAGTTCAATTTCTGCCTCTCGAGTCCCTGAATTCTGAAGGATTCCTTTAATAAATGTACTCCATATATTTTGTACACATTCCTCTCCTCTTTGTACCCTGGGCGTGTGTGTGTGTGTGTGTGTGCGCACGTGTGTGTGGTATTCCAGTTGCTTTGAAGTTAACTAAATAAATAGCGGAATTGTTCCATAACTGATATATCTGGGTTAAACTACAATTGATGGCTAATATTAAAACCTTGAAGCCCTTTCTGCAGTTTTCATAATGTCTGCTTCAAAGATGAGTCAAGGGCCTAAGAGAAGGATTTATTTTCTTTATCAAGACAAGGTCAAAGAAAATCGCCTTGATTCGTCTCTCTGTTAGTCTTCAGGAGTCCTAGAAAGAGCCAAAAGGGTGCGGCATATAATCACGTCATAATCCAATAATGTCAACTGTAAACTAATTAACTCTTTATTATCTTTCCAAAGGCTTTTGTTCCCATTCACAAAGGTCTTTCTTAATTAATATAAATAACCTATCAAGGTACTTTTCATTATTTTTTAATTATTTATGATGTGTGCAGATGTTTGGTTCTTCGTTTGCCTGAAATGTTTTGTCCAGGTTTAGTTATAAAATTTATTATCTAAACATGACCCTGAAGGATATCTGAGGTTACACAGGACATGAGGTAGGGTACAATCCAGCACTGATCATTCACTCACACTAGAGGCAGCTGAGTACCACTAAATATGAAACATCAGGACTTTTGCCATTTAGTATGCTGCTGGCAGCATTAGGTGGGCGAGTTATGAAAGCACAGGTGTAGGAATGAAAGAAGTGAAGGTGGATGGAGGGCTGCACTCAGCTCTTCTCATTCAGCATGAATGAAGCACCCTGGGCACCTCTGCAGAGCGTGCAGAAACGCTCTGTGGGATCGGGGGGCTTGGAGCTGGCAGCATGGCACTCCGTGCTCCTAAGGGCACTCGGCACCTGCCACGCTGGAGTCTTTCCCAAGAGAACGGCCCTGGGAGCACAGCAGAAGCCCCTGCTGAATTATGGGCTTTCTGACGATCACTCGGGGAAATGGCGCACTGCGCGACTAACCTTGACGCTGGGCGGGATCAGTGAACTCACCCTGAGTCATCGTGAAACTTTCAGGCACATTTGAAGCCGGCTGCATGGGCTTTATCCTTTGAAAACCTACTTTTGTATAATTTTAAAAACACAAATGTTACGCTCTTACTGCTGAGAAACATATCGGAAATATATGTAATGATTTTGTTATTAATCCACCTTTCCCCATTCACATCACCACAAAAAGAGCTTTTATTGAAAAAATGACATTATCCCTACAACAGCTTTGGCTTCATACAGGGCTTTACATTCCCCCTGCTCCTAAGCCTGACCAAAGGCGGTCTTATCCTGGCTACTGAGTCAATAAATGATTCTGGGCAAGATTCAGGTGTTAAGTGAAACAATGCCCAGGCCCACGTGGTGATCCATTATCAGCTATCCAATTGAACAAACATGCACGTTTGTTGAACTGCTCTTCAGGAACTATGTGAAACTATGTCACTTATGCCAGGGTTCTATTCTAACGACCACCTTCTGCTACACTAAAGTATTTACTGTATTGTAGCAAACACATGTACTACATATATACTAACAAACTCCCATGGTTTGTTTGGGTCACTTATTGACTTTATACACAGTGTTTATGCTGCAATACGGTACTGTGTAAAGTTACTATGGAAACAACAGAAGTCTGTGTTATGTCACACAGGTAGTGTTTCTTTGCACTGTTTGTGTGTGTGATGATGCTATTGGATGTACAACAGACAACTATAAATCGAAGTAAGTTACACACACAAGTAAAGCTGCCAAATACATTTTTTCTTCCATTCCTCTATAATTTTTTTAAAAGATATTTTCATAAATGCTTTGTTGGCAGCAAGTGTGCGTTTGTCTGTGTGTGTGTGTGTGTGTGTGTGTGTGTGTGTGTGTGAGAGTGGGCTATTGTAACTCATTTTTTGTAATTTTAATCCTTCTGCAATGCTTACTGTAGTGCAGGCTCACCTGTATTTTAGACCTACCCTCTTTCTAGTTCATAACAGTGTATCTTGGTGCTCATTATGCTAATACTTATTTTTGAATGTCCTCATACTTCTGTACAAGTGTGATTCTGCATTTAAAACCATCATTTGCTTAACATGTGGTTTTCCACATTGCAGCCAAACATTTAGTGAGCATAAGAATCATGCATGTTTTATATTTTAAACATGTAATAATATGTAATACTGTCAGCAGTTACATTCCCAAGGTTTCCCACAGAAAAAAAATTCATTTCACTGTGGAAAAGTCAACTGCTTAACTGAAAAGTGCTGATGATTAAAAAGGATGAATGCAGCATATATATATACATTTGTATTTTTATAAAAGGCTACCTCAGCCTCCCTCCTCCCTTTCCAATTATACAGGGTTCTCACAGACCAAATGTGGTTTGACCCTGAGCTGTCTCCTGACTCAGGGTACCATAGCAACAGAACATAATTGTCATCATTCCATTGCAAACTGGAGGGTTTTAAGTTGGCCAATGTGTCATGACAGTGCTCAGAACAAGTGGCGAGAGATGCGACACACACTGCCACCTGGGCCCGGCTCTGACGTTTGCGTGTCAGAAGCGGCAGGAGAGTAAGCAAAGTGGACACATAGACAGGGCCTTGGCCATGAGAGCTTGCTGTTTGTACATTGTGCTCGCCTGGAGCAGAGTTACAAATGGCCAGACTGCCGCACGTGTTAAAATAAAATAAATAAATGAATGAAAAACAATGGCTAAAGTGGGCGTGCTCCCACGCCGTACGCAGGCTCCGCACCACCACGCAGACATGTAGCACCGAACAGCATGTGCGCACAAGCACAATTCTCCCCATCACATTTGCTGCACTTCTGAAAAGGTTATAAATAAAAAATGTGGGAGTGTATTATGCAAGAACACTGATGACCTCTGCTGTATGTGAGGGAGATTATTTGTTTCAGTTCGCACTCGCCGCAAAATCATAAATAGACGGCTCCATTTGTCTGAATGAAGGCAAAGGGTGGATTAAAAGTTCCGTGGCCGAGCGGCACTTCGCCCCTGCCCCGCTTGACAAGTCAACTCGTCTGCAGTGCATTTTTATAGGACGATTTGCTGCCTTATCAATCACACAGCAACCAGTACAGCGTCGACTCATTCATTTTCATTGGACGAAACAACGCGGTACTTACACACAAGCAAATCATTTTTGATGAGCGCCGTGTACGAGGGCAAGTATTTGACAACTGTTTCCATAACCTGTAGGGACGTATATTAGCAGAATGAAAACAAGTTGCGTTGGTACAATTGTATTAAATTAGTTATGCGGTATGTCACATCAAGCGGAATTCACTTCTGGCCTGTTTAATTGTGAATGTTACAAGTACAATGCTACATTAAGGCTAATTATAAATGATACTCAAGTACACATAATATAATTCATGATAATTAAGGCTGACTGTCCAAAATATTTGTGGTTGTTGCTGTTAATTGTGACATAATTAAGCTTTAATTGTTTAATTTTATTTAGAACCATGAATGTCAATGAGTTCTTTTTTCAATACAGCATTTATCAGCTGTTGCCAGTCAATAAAATTCAAAAAATAAATCCTAAAAATGAGTCATTACAGTATGTGTAAATAATAATTTTGAACAACATGGGAATCTATATAGCTCAGATAAATATATCCAGTCAAGTTTGCCAGTACAGTCCCTTTGCAGGGTCACATCTGGCTTGGATGCTGGGGCAAAAGGCAGGGTACCTCATAGACAAGTTACTACCCATCACAAAACACACACATGGTAATTATACAAAGCGTGATCCACTTAATCAACAGGTTTTGGGGCTGAGCGAAGAAACAGGAGTACCCAGAGGAAACCTACTGATCCACCATTGTCATTTGCTCTTTGGCTATATTTTAAGGCCCTGAGCAGTTAAACTTTGGTAATACAGTAACTAAGGTAAAGCATTCTTTTTAGAAAAAAGCACTTTAAAACAAATAAAATGTCCTAAAAGAACACATAACTCTTGTTCTATATTTGAATATGCCATATAACAGTTGTAATGTCATTTCAGCCACTCTCTTGGATATGTATCAGTTTAACTAAATCAAACCTGCCTGTTTCATTTAAATACTTTTCTTAAGCAAATGCACATATAATCTCTAGCTGTGTCAAGCATAACTGCAGGTGCGCCTTGTAGATGAAGGCCAGGAAGATGTCTACAGTCTAGACTTTTAGCTGTTATTTTGCCATTTGCTTTAACTGATAAGCCACTTTAATCAGAGCAGACCTGTTCGAGCAGAGCTTTAGAATCATTATACTATAAACACATCCCCGGCTGCCCCTAAGTAAGAGGCAGAAACCCAGAATTGCACATCACCTTTGGGGGCAAGAAAGGCGTGTTTTTATTGCGTCCTTTAATAAGACATGGCATGATTTCTCCCCCCCCCCACTTTATATTAAAGCACTGCATTTTATAAACCAGCATTTTTCTGATCTCTTTTTTAAGGACAAAATGAAAAACTGACAAGGAGCTGATTGCTCTTTTGCTATAAGCACCCAGTTTAACAACATTTAGCCCTCTCTAAAAGTCATATGTTTCAAAGGCAGACACGCCTCTGTGATTAAATATCATTGCATACGATGCATTTGAAAATGCACAACCAATTTTCTCTTCATGTCTGCAAGCAATAAACATCACTTTCCTTGGAGAGTATGACTCTCGCACAGAGAGCTGAAAAGCATCCTTGTTTATAATAAGATTTTCAGAAAATCAATATCAAGAAGAGGAAAGTAACGTCCTCTAAATTTTTTTTTTTTTTTTTTTTTTTTAGGAGCAGTTCAATCAAAGGTGGACTAAGTTTGACCTCCGCATTAATCAACAGAAATTCACATTCACCTCAGTCTGCTTAATGGGACGTTGCAATGTGTGCTTTACACATTTAGCATTTATTTATATATTAATTTATTTCCAAATTGGTTAACGTGACATGCTGGCCATCTGCAAACTTTCTTGACGGATGGCAGCACCATTTTAAGTCCCTTCCACTCTGGGTACGTTTCCATTCACTTAAACAACCTAATCAGATACACAAAAATCACTCCGATAAATTCTGTTGATCAATAAAAGCTGGTGAGAAATAGACAACATTTATAAGAGACATCCTGCAAAAAAGTGCACATGTTTGTTTTAAACATGGACCAAGGCCAGTTGAATAACCATTTTATTTCATGTCCTTACATCCTGGCTATTACACACCATTATTGCGGGCAACATTACCTTAAAATATGTGGCTATAAAAATACACTAAACATAATACAAAATGGGTACTGTGCTACCTGTGCTTTAAGTGTCCCTGAGGAATAATACAGATTATATGATTGTGACTGTGATGGGTACTGGACCCCTTAAACACTTATTTCAGTGGAAGCCACCAAAAAGCTCAATCCAAAAAAAATCACTACTTATTGAATTTTTCAGGCACTTTGTTTTATAGTGTTGACACCTTTCCCTGCCTGTGACAAGACCCAACTTAACTCTGAAGACAAATTAAATTGCTGGGGATTATGTTACCACAGTAGCAGCAGACATTTAAACTGGGCCATAATGTGCCACACACAATGTTGTGGGTTCCCATTATATCTTAACAATTTTAAGTTGTCTCATTAGGGATGTGGGCATGGCAATGCATTACTTCAAACAGTGGTGTGCGCTAATTAAAGATCATTATTAACATGATAAGAATACAGTAAGACATGAATGGGTTTATGGATTGTGGTTTACACATCTGTTCTGTGTATTATTTTAGTTTTTCTATGCCATGTAAAGTGTCAGACCTTAAAATACTGAAACACAACATCAGCTGTCTATTCAAGAGACCAGTGCAGTAACCTCATACAGAAAGCTGCACACAAAGAACCAGAATAAAACTCATTAAAGGTCACTTTCTTTAGCTGAACTAGAAATTCTGTGTGCACTTCTCCCCTTATTAGAATTTACTTAGATAAGATGATGTGAATAAATACAGAGAATTTGTAAGCATCTCAGTGTGTGTATTTCTGTGTGCCTTCATTCTGATATTCACTATCATATGCGTAGTGCGGGATACAGCTGAGCCCGACACCTGTGAAAGAGGGGTCTAGACCCTCCCGCTGGGGTGCTTGGGAGATTCTGTTCCAGCGAATAAAAGCACCTGATTTTCCTCCAGAGGGCCATGGCCCCTCCCGCCATGCGCTCCCACAGAGAAGCTGGCACGAGTCCACGCTATCTCACTCGTCCTTCTGTGGCACCGAACACTGCAAAACAATTCATCTGCATCCCTCTAGCAGTAATGAACATAATCAAATGCATTTGCATTCTTAAAAGGAGTAACGCAATAATGGGGGGGGTGCATCAGTGAAGAAGTGTGTTTTTTTTCCCTTTATTTTGCGCTGCTCTTTTGAATTTTGCCAACGACACATTCTCTGTACTGGATGAAGAGCAAAAATGCATTTGTATATGATATCGACCCGAGAAGGTGGAAGAATAATGTAGTTCTAGGCCATGAATTTTTAAGTACACTTAAAAGCCATAAAGCAGATTAAATCAGTTGCCTTGTTATTGAGATAGTTTACGAGAATCTCTAAGTGATTAGATCGCTTTGCATTGTTATTGTGATTGCTTGCGAGAATCTGTACTGGCTTAACTCAGCGCACGTCACAGCGACAGTAGTCTGTGAATGTCCGACACTTGAAACTGGTTTGTGTCACGCTGTTATGGCGGTAGTTTATGTGAAACCATGCCAGATTAACTCAATTTGTACTGTCATTAAACAAATTTGCCAGGATTTCCATAATTAAATTATCTGGTTCTGAAGTATGTTCTTGTAGACATCCAATAAATAGAAGTTGCTTTTGCTAATTTAAAACAGTTGATTGGGTGAATTGTCTCTAATGGGTCTTTACCTAACTAATGCAAATGCAAATATGTCTATCTATATACAGATCACCAGGGTAACGAGTCTCAGTTTTTCATCAAGCGTGATGGAAAAAATAAATACTTGAAAAGACATAGAAACCATGGAGAAAGAGGCAAGGGTGGTTTCTTAAATAGCGGAAATATTGATCTTCTCAGAACAATTTTAAGGTACAGAAATGAAGAAATTGAATGTTCAATTCAGTTCAAAATTATTAAATACTTTTGACACAAACTGAAACAATAGTTGACAACATGAACATCAGAAAGAAAAGTGTTGTGATTATAACCGTACCTGTGGTTTGAAATATTGAAAAAACTATTCAAAAGCTGACTACTGCCATGTTTTACCAGTATATACAATAGCAGAATTTCTGACAGCCTAGAGCATTTTCATTTACTATATTAGGTGATTAACTGATTAGGAAAATTGTACTTTGGAAATAGGAGGCAGAGACAAACATGATTTGTTAATACAAAAACACAATGTAACACACAGCTAAAGCTCTGAAAAGATTAACTTAACCCAACCTGCTCCAGTAAACCATTCAGTATCATACAGCAGTAATACTCAAGGTTGTTCAAGAGAATGAGGGTTTACAAATTCACGTGAATAGCTCAAGAAAATCTATTGATTAATCAGAACCCTTTAAAAGCTGAGTTCTATTTCCCATAATATTAAATTTTAATTGCAAAAGAAAGTGGGTCTTCTGATTTCAGAAATAAGAATGCATCCAAAGTTGCATTGCTAATTTCTTCATTATCATAAACATGTCTCTGTTAATATTGGCCCCGATGAGAATTATGTCTTTCAACCATGCTGTTCATGTTTAATTGTACTGAAGGCACTTTACAATACTTTGGAAAATCGACATGGACAATTTAGCCCAAAAAATTAAAACTAATGCAGAACATCACCAATGTTTGCATTACAAATTATATTATAATGGTTGATTTAAAGCAAAAATGTAATTTTGGGCATGGCACACAGGAATAATTATATACAAATGTAGGGACAGATGATTCAAGGCCCAGGTATATATAGAATGCAAAAATGCACAGTGTTCCGCTTTTGCAGTGCTCGGCAGACGTCTCTCACCCTTGAAGTTGTACTCATGGTCATGCCTATTCATAACCTAATGATCTGGGATAGAGGCAAGAGCACGATAAATAACAAGAACAATCTGCGACCTGACAAATCCCTTCGCTGTTTCATTCTCTGTTGCAGCAACAGTTTCCATTGTTCATAAATAATATTCTCAGCCCTTCGCACAAACTCCCCGAGACTCCAAAAGATTAATATGCGCCTTGGTCAGGAAGTGAGTTAACCAGAGGTGATGATGAACATCACAGGGGAAAAGACTCTCAATCCTCTCATCCTTTCATGTCAAAAAGTTTTGCTAGAGCAGCACAAGAATCCTAAGTCCACAAAGAAAAGAGGGTCTCTCTTTTTATTTTTATTATATTCTCTTTTTTTTGCTGTATATGTTTTGCAAATCCTAGTGGACAATACCCGCATGTCACTGTATTCTGAGTGCCCGTGGTATTTATTTATCACAAGCATGCCGGTAAATTACACTGTAATGTGAAATTCTGCAAAAATGGACAGAGATGCAGACTGGCCAAATGCACAAATATGCAGTAATCTGAATTTAGTGTCAAGTATAGAGCACAGTCAAACTGTCACTGTTGAGTTCTCCGCAAAATCAAATCTCTGTTAAGGAGGTTAGTTTTACAGATTTTTTAGTGCGGTGTTTCAAACATACAGACTAATAGGGTACTTATGATGTAGTAATAGGGCACTTGTGGGCCCATATAAAGAAGGGGCTAATTTGCCTCTCTTGTGAATGGTGTTGCATACATATGCTTCATAATTGTGGTTTAAAGCCAACAGTTATAGAGCTTAAGGAATCCAGACTTTACACTAGTGTTTATATAACAGCGAGAAAACTTTGTAAGGTCTGTATTTTGCCAGGCTTCTCTTATATCTACATATCTTTCTATAAAACAGTAAATCATCCTGATCAACTTAAGCTTCAATGGTTAATATTTGTAAGTGAGTACTGTCATTTATTTATATAAAATGTCGAAATGCTTACTTACGAAAATTAAATCAATTGTACAATCGTAAATCACGAGCCATCATAATATTGTAGCCCATATTACATAAGTAGCTGAGAATGCTAATTTCAACGGTTTTAAAATGGAAAAAAACATGTTTTATAAACTAGCTTTGAGAAAGGATGTTTTGTTATACTCTCATATTTTACAGAAGTAAGTTTCCACAATCATACAAACTTGCTTGTGTAAACCAGATGGAAAGGTTGGTGTGTTTTAAACGACAAGCACTCTGGGGTCCTAAACAGATAAAATTTTTTTTAAAAGCTTTCTTTTAAATTCTGCAAAGCCACAGATATACAGCCACCTAGCCTGTACCTGTCCTACTATACACAGTATAATGTAATGGACAATATTCTATATACTATATGCTACATTAATACACAGACTGTTTATACAATAAAAGGTAAATGCTGAATCAACCTTTGTAGGGCATGAGTCTATTTTTATTTACAGACCTTTATGACAACTGTTCCAATTATGCAAATATGACTTTTGTTAAATTATGTTAAAACAAAAGGGTGACCTATACTGTGATGTGCTCTGGTAATACCCTGAAACTGGAGAACTGTCTGCGCTTTAAAAGGATGGCATTTTTGTAACATTGGCACCGTCCTTTAAGCAGAACTCCGAACATTTGTACTTCTCTAGTTCAGACACTGCGGTGTATAAAACACGCCATACAAAAATGCCATCGTGTAAACGAGTTGAATGCAAACGAATGGACGGCCTCAGCCTCAATAACTCAGTTGAAACGTAAAAGATGTTTCTGTTTTTCAGTATAAAAATATCTGACTGGTGGGCCCTTTGATCGCCACTACCGCTGACTGGATATCAGAACTCTGTTCTCAGCAGGGTTTATCTGGATATTACGGCAGCCAGTGCAAATGTACATTAATTAATCTGCTGATGAAAGCTGCTTAAGATACATGGTTTAAGTGCAGAGAGCCACAGTATGGGATGTTAAGAGCTTTTGTGGGAGGATCAGAATCTGATTGTATGTACTGGAATGACCATCCTGTTTAAAAATATCTTCCACTTATAGGCATTAAAAGGATTTTATTTGACTAGACAAAAAAAACCTTATAAATATATAACAGACCAGGTATAGTACTATCCAATGGACATTCAGAGTTAAAGTTTGGCCATGCCAGCCTTAATTATTGTAATGGGAAATTAACTGTATTCCTTTCCAGATCTTTCCTAGGGTTTTGTTGCATGCAGCCCTTAAGCCCTTGTCATTGGAAGTATAAAGCTCAGACACAATCAGTTCGATAGATGAATTCAGGATTATAGTAGATGTCATTTGCCTGGTACTCTACTGAGACACATTTTGCTTCAGGTTCCTTCCCAAACCCTCAAAAAAAAAGCCACATGGCAGCAAAGAAGAAGAACCCAGCCCAGATTTCTTTGCCCACAGAAGTGTTGCCTCATGCACTTGCTTCCTTATCTCACCACTAGTCTGGCAGAAGGCGCCACTGAGTTTGGGCCGTCCTCTGCGGCTTGTCTCCATTTGATCCACATTTCATTACCTTGGCTCAGTGGGAGCTGCTCCTCATCTCCTGCCGCAGGAAACCGAATTCCTCTCTCGGCACTCGCCGACCCGTGTCGCTATGCACACGCCGCCTCACTTTTTCCCAGCGACTTGTGCTAGATCTCATTAGGCGTCTTCATGGGATCACCCCCTGCCCATTGGTATGGCGACTTCTCACACCTATATCACCTGCTTTTGGCTCACCCCCTGCCCCCCCCCCCAACACTCCCTCACCGATCCCTTAATTTCCTTGCAATCCACGGCCTGATAAATTAACACCTCCCCCAGACACACATAAACGACTTTAAAGCAGTTTTTGCATGTTCCCGTGACCTTGTTGGTTTTCCCAGTCTCACCCCCCCTTCACTTCTGTAAGGGCCCAAGTCTCATGCCGAAGTCCTGCTGCTTGTTTCACTGAACATGTTCCAACTTTCACTCCATAGCTTATAACCAATCGGTTCCATTACTGTTGGCAGATACTAATCTTTTATGAAATGCTAAAATCTCATTTTGCGTGCTCAAGATCTTTGTGTCAAAGGATGTTTGATCCATGCCACGTTTGTGCTAAATAATGTAAATTTGCTTTCAGATACATTCATGGCATTGATTCCTGTAACTAATTTTGATATAATTTATATTCATTTATTCAGACCAAACATATTGTGCTTCTTTTGTAATTCTATGATATATATATTGATATTATATATGGTAAACTTTGTTTTCTTTTGAACAGCTTTACACGAATGCAAAATGAATGCATTACATTTTTATTTACAGTGTTCACTTTTATTGAATTGTATCCATGTTAAATAATCCAAATGCAGTAACAAGCACTGAGGTGTTAAGGTTACTTTATATTATCACACGTCTGCATATATTGATGTCTACATACCAGACAACCTTAATAAGAATGAGGAAGATGGCCTGGATCATTCTGTGTGATACAGGCCAGAAAGAAGGATGCTGGGAATTCTCCGCTGTTAAATGTGGCCTGACTTCCAGTAGCTCTTCCCTTGACATTACAGATGGAAACTGACTCAGATAAGCAGCTGTCATTTGGAATGCCTCTATCTTGTGACGGTTTGTAGGACACAGAGAAAATGGAACCTGATGTTCTTGTTATTAAACAAGAAGACACTAATCCCACCCCCACCCCCTGCCTTATCTGTGACTATGTACCGAAACACAACTGGCCTAAATTATAGCAATAATTCTGGGGGAGGAGGCTTTAAGACACAGAATGCCAGCAATATTCAAACCAGATGCCAGGAGGAAAAAATGGCAAGGTTAGGTAGATATTACAAGGTCAATCTGTTTTCTTGTAGGGTTGCTTATTATTGATTATCATATTGATTTTCTGGACAAATATTACAGAGCCAAAATAGAAATACTGCATTAAACGCAGCCAACAATGAGCTAATTTGCCTCTGTGTCGTTTGCAGAATGTACAAGTCCCATCCTTCACCTTAATGTTTATCTGTATATTCATGTTGAAAACGACTAACATCTTTTGTTCTTCATTGGCTAACGTTGTGAAATTGTTAGAACACATCACAAAGATATTCACAATTTTTTTAACTGGGACATTTTACACGCCTTTACAGTATTGTTTTTTAGCATCCAAAATATGATTTGTTGTTAAAAAAAAGTCTACTCCATATATAAGAGCGAGGGAGTATATTTGGAACATCATCACTGATTTGAACGTACAAGCATGGCATGTGTTCAAACCCTGCCAAAATACCAAACAATGGAACCAAAAATGCTTTCTTAGAACTGCATGTTTACTTCAGGGACGTTTTTGTACTGGCAAGAAATGCAGAGGATTTATTGAAAAAGTAAACAATTCACTGGCAATTTAAAGACGCATGGCTATAAGCTTAGTAAAACATGAAGCAGCCCCATTGGTGGTGGCAGGTGTAATCTAACCATTATCTCCCCACAGGATGCTGGGAATGTGTCTGCATCCTTAGGGGTCTCTCCAGGCAGTCAGACACACCTGAGGGACTGATGCCATGTGATTTGAAATGACTGGCAGGTAGGTGCTTATTAATTCAAAAGAGATAATAAGCAGGGCAGGGTTATGCTGCTGTGCTGGAGAGATGTTTTACAAAGAGTCCACCAAGTCTGTGCTGAAGGAATGTTGCATTCAGACATGAAGTAATCAGATTCAAGCTCTGCTAGGTGACTGTCCAGCAAGGCAGCTGATAATTAATTCTGCTAATCTACTCAAAGCTCTTCCCACATTATAAAGTACACGAAAGAAAAGTATTTCACAAAAACGTAAATGCAGTTCTCTTCTTCAAAGAAAAGTCTCATTGCAGCTGAAGTACAAAGTTTCTATTAATATAGGTTGTTCCCAAATTACAACATATCCAGCTTATGACTTTTAAGACTTACGATTAGAAATCCCCATTAGATATACAGTATATTATATTATGTTATATGCCAGCAGCAACGCTGACCATAATGTCTGATGACAACAGCCCATTCTCTGGGTATACTGTAATTCCACTAGTAGATAATCTCTTAAAATTGTGTCATACATTCAACATTACAGTATATATATATATGTATATATATATATATATAGTATAAGGAAATTTTTGAATGATAAAACCGACATTCAACAAGATAAGCAGGACTTGAGCTGTGTTGTAAGCTGTAACCTGAAAGACGCTCAAACACATAACACAAAACGTAACAAATACCAATACCAAATGTTCAAGAATACTTAACATTGTAAATGTTGGTTTCAGACTAACTTTGTATACCTCAATAACATTTTTATAAACTGTATACTAACACAAAACCATGTTTAAGACAATTTAATAGCTCATTCTTTAGAAAGAAGAAAACAGTGACTGCTCTTGCATGATTGACTTAAACTATTTTCAGCTTCCCCAAGACCTACTGCCTATTAACGTAGAGGAGCCTATTGTACTCCTACCAGACCACAGCTTTCACATATTTCAAAAAATGACTATAGTTCAGGCAGCCTAATGGGAATCGGTCATGACTCAGAAAGAAAGGAAGAGGACAAGATAATAGCTGGTTATCACCATATTTAATTGGGAGAGTCGTGTTACGAAATGCCTGTGACAGCTATGGTAGGAAGTGGCAGGTTAGGTGACATGATGAGCCTGAGAGGTGGAGAAGAGGGCCAGGTGGCGAAACGCTGTCTCTGTCCCTCACCCTGTTCTTTGCAAGACAACACCGGCCTTGTGCACCAACTGTCCAAGGCTCGCCGACAGCTACAAGTGTCAGGCTCTGACGGCAAAACGCCCTCGCGGCTCTTTAACGGCACGCGGTGCAATTTTCACGGCGCCAGGCCCCAGATCCTTGTTGCGTTGCAAAGCAAGGCTGACGGAACACACTGCGTCTTGCATCCTGAGAGAGCTCATCCGAATCTGTGAGTTACAGTTCGCCCTAGGAGACCTTATTCTCTGCTCAAACGGGTGTCTTGAAGGATGAAATTCTCCAGGCCACAGGAGATGTTCTCACTGGGTGACAGGACTGCACGTATTCTACGGCCTATCGAACCGCCCGTTAATGGGGCACTTGTGGGATCACACAGAGAAGTAACTCTGACAGAGGCTTTAACCTCTATCCAACTTGTTTGAAACAGGGAACTTTGACGGGGAAAAAAATGTGACATTCTCGCAGGTCTGCTATGGACCCTATATAAAGTCATATTCAAACTGCCCTGAGTACATGCACAGTTTGTGCTCCTTAATAAATGGCAGGCTGCTGGCACTCCATTTTCTTGTCCATAACATTTTGTATGACTGGGATTTCACTATTATGACTCTTTGATGCCAGTGTACAGTATGTCACCTATATGTCATTGGTATATGTCGCTGGTATATGTTGTAAGATTTTCTGGCCTCACCATTTGACATCTTGCAAATGACTTCATGTGTGCCATGTGTGTCTTAACACCAGTCTGTACCCTTCCAGCTGAACACTGAGCTGCTGTTTGTAGGGACCCTGTGTCTGGGAATGGTAAGAGAGTGAATTTGTCTTCAGGCCTTGCTAATGTAAATTACACCAGCCACTTTGCTGATAATACAGGGGAAAATGACTAAAAGTAAGAATTACGATGAAACTCATATGCCTTTAATTCTTCCCCTACACGATAATGATCGCAGAAACCTTCTGCAATTACAGTTAAGCACAACTCGTACAGGCGTGGAAACTTTCTATGTTGTGTAATTAAAGGGTGAAATATTTGAAAACTTATAATGTAAAAGTCCACAGAACATAAGCCTCTCTGCAGTGCACTGAATGAAGATATCTTCAACAGAGATAATGAGAATAATGCATTTTGCAGTTCCATCTGTGAGAAAACTAGCTCCCTTGTCCTCCGTTAACAAGAACTTCAAAAAAGAAAATCAACATGGAAACCAGCACTTACTTAAAGACACAAACTAAACAATTGCTTACAGACAAGCAAGCCTCGTTTCCGAGTGTTAAACACCTGCATTTGATGTGAAATTCTCCTTAAACAGATGTACTCACAAACTGTCTACCACCCCCATACACTGGAACAATAAAAAAAAAAAACGGTGGAATAATAACAGTTTTTTTTTTTTTCCTTCAAAAGTTGAAATTAAACCATGGAACATCTTACACAACATAAAATTAGGCAAATATATCAATTCACACTGCACATGTAAGGAAATCCAATTTAAACTGACTAATGACTACGCTCATCAGAGCTGCTGCTTGTCTGTGTGAAGACTTTTAAGGGAATAATGACAATAATACGGACAGCGGAGCCATCAACAATGAAATTTTGAGCGTGTGACAATCTCGTTTCCTCGTGGAGTCGTTCCACCTTCGTCAGCAGCATTCTGGAAATATACAGGCTGTACTTAGCTCGAATGTCCAGTACACCAGTCATACATTACACAAAAAGTCTCAGTAGATTTGTGACAGTTTCATTAACCGAGTGGATTTTGTGTTCAGTTGGACTCATATATATATATATATATATAATTCTGAATCCCATTCATCAGAGTTCGTCAAATGGGGACTGTTCATGACAAATGGCTCAGGAGCGTGGGTCAGCATTACTGTGTCTGTAATGGCTGGCCAGGAGCACCTCTCAGCCAGTGATTTACTGGTGGCCTCCCACCCCCATAGCTGGCAGTTAATGGTGACAACTACTCCCCTGTAGCCCCAGATCTCTCTTGTGGTACTGTTATAACCTCAGTGTAATGCTCAATAAACTGGCCCGCACTGTTCAAAAAATACAAAACAAATCATAAGGACTTCAACATGGAGAAAAATAACACAAGCCTGAATGATTTTTCTGACAGAACACTTTTGTGTCAGCGGTTAGTGCCACTGAGCTCATACTCCGCTTTATGAAAAGTCATTTAGCATACAACTCTGGGAAGGTGCGAGAGTGCCAGAGTGCTCACTAGCTATTTCAGAAAAAGATACAGGAATCAGTCTCGGTTTTTCTGCCGAAGTGCTGGTGGGCTTTGCCTAACCCCCATTCAGTGTTTTTCACATCAATGGTCCATTTGTTTTCTATTGTAATAACTGGGTCTCACCTCACCTTGTTTCCCATGACCCAGTGTGCCTGTGGTAACACAGCCAGTGCCCCCCCCCCAGTTACTTTGGAATTATTGCACAACAGGGTTTGTAAGTCCTACCTCCTAGTTCCACCCTTTACTCACCATGTAATGTGACCTTGCTAAAAGATCCCATCCTCAGCTTTTGTTTTACTAATTTCCTTATATCATAACACCCATTATAAATGTTGTAGAGTTGCTGAGTCATTGTAAGCATATATACAGATACATATAAATACATTATCCAGCTGCTTATCCTTTTGCAGGGTCATCGGTCACCTGGAGCCTAACCCAAGCAGCCTGGACAGGGTGCCAACCAATCACAGGGCAGACACACACCCAGTAATACACATAATAAAGGAAATCACCTAACCCAAATATGACTATGTGAAGAAACTAGAGAACCTGGAAGAAACTCACTCAAGCACAGGGAGAACATACAAGCTCCACACATAACATTGATAGCCAGACTCAACTCCACAGTCTTGGATGTGTTATTGCTAAAAGCTGGATATTAAAATTCTATACTTTTCATATTAAAAAATGAAAGCCACAATGAAAAACATCTTGCCGCTGTGAATTAAAAATACTATATATAAACATATAATATACCTGTAAATAAAGATCATATTATACATAAAATAGTACACAATACACTCTATACAGGCAGCTATAGGTAATATATCAGAAACTAATTAAGGCATCAATTTTAGTATATGTGAAGTTGTACTAATGTATTAAACATTTTGGAAAACGCATCTATTGAATTTATTCGCTCTTTCAAAAAGTAGGGGTATAGACTTGAATGTATGCAAGGGGAATCATTACACAGGTATGGAGTCCAATCACTGACCCATTTGCAACATGCCTCTGGCTCCCACACTGCATGAGTCACCGAATTAAATAAATTGGTGACGGTGCAAAGCGAGCAAAACCAAAAGCAAAGCGAGCCGTTTCCGGAGACTTTGAAAAATTATCTGCAAATGTTCACCATCTTTCTTTTTCTCCCAGTTACAAAAGGGGAATGTAATGCAGTGCGTGTTGGGATTAAAGAACTAATGGCTGTGGTTTAAGATATGTATATTAGGCTAGCTCTGAGAGAGACCAAGCGAAATACTGAATCCACAATGCTGCACCGAGGACATGAAAAGGACAGAAACGGTGTTATTCCCGGCATATTAGCCAAGAGACTTTTCGAAGCTATCTCTCACCTCTGTCTGTTTCCTCCCATCTCCGTCTCCCTATGTCCCTGTATAATAACCTTCACTGGCAGTGAGGGAAGTCAGGATGTTAAGAGATTGAAAAAGAATCTCTCTGAATCCAATCTGCTGTACCACAAGTGATGAAGTGTGCATTTGAAGGACACGCCACATGAGCAGCCCTTTTAAAAGAGGGTGTTTAAACCGCACTTACATATGAGTGGTGTGTAATTACAGATTATGTATCCATAACGCTTGCAAAAAAACAAAACAATTAAGCAAACTAAACTTTTGCGGTCTTTGCCTTGACCTGATTATTTGTCTGTTTTGTCAAAATGTGAATTTAAGGTCAGTCCGAGAAACAGTGCCATTTTCTTAAAAGGAGTAGCACATACACAGGCTTTAATAATAGGTACTTGGAGACCAATGACGTCATTGTTACTTTGAGGGATGATTCCCTTATATTAGATTTGGGAAATTGGAAAGCACTTGACAGATCCCCTTGATGTTCATTGACTTTCATCAAAGGTTGAGAACTAGATAGGAAGATTGGAGGGATTACTTCAGAGTGTTTGTGATCTTTTGTGTTAAATTAGTCATGGTGTAGAGCACAGTGATTGTTCCCTATACTTCCATCTGCTCCAAAGCAGCCGATATTGCCTCACTGCCATTGTCCATACAGATTTCCACAAAAATCTATCAATGGAAATTTGCCATTCTTCCAGCATTCGTATGGCTTTGCCATCTTTAATATGATGAATGCATTGCTGCAAATTTCCAGCACAGTTTAAACAATAACGTTGTCCATGTAAATGTTGAACAGTAAACACTTGCAGATTTGTATCGTATTTTGGACATGAGTCGATCACTCATTCTGACACACACAAGCTGCTGCCAAACACAGCTGCCTATCAGTCTGATTATTTTAATGGAATGTCTTCCATTATGAGCAATCACTACCGCCAGTCAAAACTGTACGGCGCTATTGGAACGGGTTGGAAGGGGAGCCGTGGTGAGAACAAGGGTTGGAATGGAAAACGGGCTGCACTGTAGCATTCGGGAGGGGTGCCAGCATGGAGCCAAATTAATCTGGGTTCATCGCCTGCTCTGGCAGGTGCTGCTGGTTGGGTGAATGCTTTAGCACTGCAATTTTTCAACCTAGTTGTAAATTGGCTTAAGCAGGCACAGAGCAGCGGTCTGCTGATCCTTCCCCGCGTGTCCTTACAAAGACGAATTAGTCGACTTTTGCCGTACCTGCGGTGCAGCACTGAAATTGCAACGATCAAAAGGGTCTTCGCATAGCTGCTGTCTAGCTACTATTATTTGCGCTAATTGTTTTTAAGAAAATCTAGTATTTCCTGTTGGACGTGATATAGGATTCATTATTACATTCGATCACAACAAAAAAAAAAACATAAAAAGCAGGGCTTGCTTTGTCATTTCCTCTCATCTTCTTTACCCTAATGGCTTTTCATTATGTTGCTGAAATGATGCACTCCACTCCTGCTACTGGATCATGTCTTTCCTAAACACCTAGATAAGGCCTTTGAGGCAATTGGCCCTTACAGTACAGATGTTCAACATGCACAGTATATGTTGTCCAGCGCACCCACTGTTCTCCCCTATTCCGTTGCTAAGGCTTCTTAATGTAGAATAGCTTGCTATTGGGATACATGTTGACTTACACTGAGCCAACCACATATACTGTGTGAACTGTACATATTGCGTTACCCACACACGTTGTGCTAACTGTGCACACTGGGCTAACAGCACACACTGTGCTAACTGTATGCACTGACCCCGTTTTTCTGTACAAGCCAAGCGTTACGAGAGCAAAAGAAAACTCAAGAAACTTCTTTGGAAAAACGAGGAGGATGTTGTGAAAAAAAATGTGTTCAGTTATGAGTTATGCTGTTTTCTCACTGGCATAAATACAGTATTGATTTCCCATCTATGCTCTATATACTGTCATTTTTCTTTATGGTCATACTAGACTGTCAGTGGAGAGTATTCACACCTACATCTAATGGCGTTAATGCAATTTTCATCCAATATACAAGAGAAGTCCAAAGTTCTCATCTGATTTATTGGTTCCACAAAAATGCTTAGGACATAACATGTGGACAATCCCATAATGCCTTTCAAACTACTCTTCTTTCTTGGCTGGAGTCAGTGCAACTGCTCTGCTAAAGGCAATGCTTTCAGGTTTATGCAATAGCTACACAGTGATATGCAGTCTGTCCTACCACATTACCGAAAGGACAAATTTGTTTCCCTTATTCACATTGGATATCGTTTCTTAAATATACTTGAAAAATTGCGTGGTGGTTTTTGTCATGTCGGACCCAAAGTGTCGCTGTTTTGTATGCTCTTTACTAACTTGGCTTAGTGGGAGCCCTTTAAAGGGAGCCCAGTCACAGGTTTTGTTAATAGGCCAATGGGGAACGCTCCTCTCAGTCAGGTGACCCACACAGTGCTGTAGGTGAAGGTGTACGGTCTTGAACATCCTTACAATAAAAGCAGGTTCTTGTTCTCCTGCACTGAATCGGGTCCCTTGGCACTCGTGAAAAGAAAGGCAGGTAAGTGAGGTACAATGATCATTTTCTGAGGTTGTGACTGACGTCTAACCTTCTCGTGCCCTGCAATTCATCTCTGTTCTTCACCTCCACAATTATCCCACAGGTCATCATATAAATCAGCTGACAAATTCTGCAAAATCATAGCAAATGGTTAAATATGGTCTGTGGCACCATTCCCAGGAAAGTAAATGCAAAAGTAAGGCTTAATAGTCACCTACAGACACTCACTTCATACCTTCTATTCAGGCTACTCAGATCTTTTGTTATAAAAATAGCATATAACAAATGAATATTTCTTGGATTTAAAATTTCTGTAAAAATGCATACAACTTCTAAGCAAGTTATTCTCATGATTTATTATATCGCTGCCAAAATCCAAATGAAGAAAAAATAAACTTGTATGTTAGAAACACTCTCTGTTTGTTGTGTGACTTCAGCTGTAAAAAGAAAAAGTCTCTCCAGTGAAAGCTGAAGTTGTGTTCAGTCAGGAGCAAAGCACCTTTTCATGTCTACAGTTCTCTCACAATGAAGAGAAGTCTGCCACGTTAATTACTGTAGAATCTCCAGGAATTTGTTGAGGATTTTGTTAGAAACTGGATGATTTGCATAATGCTATCTAGTTATCATGCAGTTCACAGGTCTGTTTTTTCCCTTCCAAAACCTGTTATTATTCACATGGGTTGTTTACACATCTTGTAAGACTACAGTATTTAGTGATGTGCCATTTCTTCTTTTTTAAACTACTCTTAAATCTCAACTTTTGTTTAAATTTTTTATATTAGTGCTCTAATAAGGTGGTAATTGAAAAAATTTTGTTTGCACTGAAAAAGTTACTTTCTAAGGAAAATTATTTGACAAACTGTAAATATCAATTTAAACCCACAAAAACTAAAAGCAGGGAAGAGAGAAAAACAAGAAACAAAAACCGGATGTAAAGTTGTAAGAAACTGTTTGTGACTCCATTCTGGGCCAACAAAAAACTGTGAAAAACACAGATCCCCCAGCCTGTGTGTACACCTCAGGTTTGACATTCTGCTGTTTGCAGAAATAAGATGTGCTTTGCAGTAGGGTGGAGGGGGAGTCAGGCTTGCTGAGATCCTCTCTGCCTTTAAGCAGCAGGCTAACATTCTCCCAGCTATGTGTAAAGTGTGATTGAGTCTGTTTGTCACTGGCGAATCCGGGAGGGACTGTCATTTGCGCGCTATGGGGGAGGACAGACTTCAGCCTCTCTCCTTCTGGTTGATAGAGTAGATGCAGGCCTTGTCATGCAAAGCTAATGTAGCGGTAGGCTGGGGAGAGCTTCTCGACAGGGATGGTGATGGCGACAGCTGCGGGCTGCCACTCCCTCGTTTGGGCCGGCCGCCTCGCACATTAGCCCCATCAGCCCCTGTCGCAGTCTGCAGTGTGCAAACACTACTAAATTTAACACTGCTATGAATCTATGGCAATATACAAATACACACACACACAGGCAATGATGTCCAAAAGTCCAAATCCTATTTTGGATTCTTTTCTAATCTAATATACAATCCTTCATTATATATCATATTATCTGTAGAATAATCTGGGTGAAAAAATTTGCATTAATTTCTTGAATTATTTGGTATGGCCCCCTTTTGCATTAATGACAGTGTGCAC
Organism: Chitala chitala; assembly: GCA_025773905.1. Classification (NCBI taxonomy): domain Eukaryota; kingdom Metazoa; phylum Chordata; class Actinopteri; order Osteoglossiformes; family Notopteridae; genus Chitala; species Chitala chitala. The sequence goes on from JABJVR010000087.1 coordinate 8,588,012, forward strand.
TTGAGCTGGCATGGTCTCCACTAGTTTGGGTAAAAATATAATATGAATAGACTGAATCCACCTGAGAATGGTCTGAATATGTCCTTCAATCAAATGGATAAAACTCCAAAATCCGACCTTTCAAAACTGGGATTTTTTTTTCCCATCGAATCCTGGAAATACATTACAATATAGGGTAGGATTAGGATTATGAAAAATTTTAAGCAAAGCATTACAGCATGTAAAAAGAAGAACTATTGAAGGTTCTGCACAATTTCTAGGTCACTAATTAAATTTAAGCACATTTGTGACACTGGCCATGAAAACTCCTTTACAAAGAAATGTCAGATTTCCTTGAGTCAAAAGTGGAAAGCTTTTCTGTTTTCTGTTACATGCTGGGAACAAACACTTTTTATTACTGTTTGTTTTAATTCTAACTGATATTACATTTTTACTGTAATAAGAGACATATTCAAATGCTATTTTTTGCATTAACATAATTTGCAAACCTTCAACTAATCCATGCTTCCATTATCCAGATTTAAAATAACACACTGTGGCAGTTTGGTTAAATAAGCCTCTAAATCACATTGCCTAATCTTAAAAACACGAGTAACACTTGTACAGAGAGTCAGTGGTCTTTGTGAGCACATTAACCTTTTGTAGGTCAAATGTAATTGTTAAGATTCGATTGTTCACCTGAGAAAATACATTTTCGCTTATTCCACGGACAGTAATTTTATTTCAACAGATGTTCTTGCAACTCTGTATAGATTTAGTTTCAATAAAAAGGGGGTATGATAGACAAAAGATCCAGGAAAATGACAAAGAATTCTCTCTCTATAAAAGAACAAAGCAGGAGGGAAGTAACCTGAATGGAACTAATTACACGTTCGTCTTCCTACACCTGTGTCCGGTTCTTTCCGCCAGAGTACAATTAATCTTTTCCAGGAGCACTAGCTATACCCATATCATAAGATGTAAAAGTGTATTTTGGCAATGAAAGACAGAGAATGGCTTCTGCACCATCTTTTTTTTTACTATCTGAAGTAATTTTCTTTTTTCCTGTCTCAGGTGGAAGAGAAATGCTTCCACAAACATAGAAGACTCCAATATTTCAGGTTAAGACAAATATGAAAGTTCAGTCAAACTTCCACTGAAATGAGATCCTTACACACGCCAGTTGTGTCTTAACTATATAGTATATTTACACTTGTTTCCTTTAGTACACTGGTGTTTTAAGAGCAAATTTTTTAAAAATCTGTGTTGTTTTAATGTTTCAATAATAATAAGAATGACTCGAAATAATCTGTTATTTTCTAGCATAAAAATGTCGCTTTTTCAGATGTAATTAAGTGCTGTCAAATTTTATTTAGGGTTTGCCTGGAGGTTTGATTGTTTATTTGTTAGCATTAAGTTAATAAATGTTCAAAAAGCCTTATGAATATAATCAAATTATTTTGAATGAAATTACACAAATTAATGAAGTTACAAAGTGAATGGCATCAAGTGTGATAAGTCATATTGCATTATATTACAATACACAGTTAGACAGCACGTCGTTGTGAAGAACTGAATGCTAGTCTGTTTTTCGCTCTCTGAAATCTAAGGTGGAGGGATGTTGACTGCATGCGTCCCAGTGGAATCAGATAAAAGAATCCCAAGATTCAGGAAGCCTCCTGCCTTGTTAGTGGATGAAAGCTCTGGATTGCGTGAGAAGTAAACGGTGAAAAAGTTGGAATGATTCGGGGTGGATTCTCTAGGAAATGGCAAAGGAACTACAGAGGGAATAAAAAGAAACAATTCTATTATTAATAAATTAAGAGATGTGAATAATAGATAAAGAAAAACAACCACATTTAAATCACACCTACTTAACCTTCATTCGCGATAGGCAGGAATCTAGAGGATGTTACCTGCCTTACACCCTGCTTTTCAAAAGACAGGCTCCAGATCATGCTCCTCCAAATTGGATAAATGGTTATTAATAACAGAAGGAACGATAGATTCATGTGTGATGAGAGACTTTGGCTAATCTGCTGGATACCAACTACAGACACATTAATAAATCCACATTCATTTTCCAATGTCCAGAACATGTGCCACAAAGGCTTTGAGTAATAATTTTAATTACAGTAGGGTATATAATTAAATGCACAAACTTTTTCTTGCTTTTCTTACATAAAATATATTAAATATTTGTGTATTTATAGCACTAGACAGCTATGTTTCAGACTGGCACAGTAATATTTAATCTTCAAAATCATGAACGGGCCCCATTTTGTATGTATGAACACAAATGGTCCTGCCCTCTCGATGAAGACACTGTCTTGTACAAATGCGGCTGACCTAAGTAAGAAAGACTCTAATGTTGGTGGTATTGAGCTTTTCGGAAGAGTTATTGCATCATAATTTCCACCTGTTAGAGTTCCCCTCTAAGGTCATTGAAGCTCTAGAGATGTCAGTAAAAATAGTCTTAGCCTTGAGTATTGTTGTGGTATTTATAGCCATCTATCAAAAGACAGTTTTGAAGGGCAAATTGCTTATTATCTTTCCAGTACTTAACCCATTATTTGCTTCTATATAATTTTTTTTTATATATACGTTTGAAAACTTTTTAGATATTAACAGCTCTAAAGTGAATTGCTAAAGCTGTATTAAATATGTGTGAACTTAATGGAACTGTAACACACTATGATAAAGTCTAATCATTTAAATCTTTCTCACAACTGGCTGCTTACAGTCTTAGAGCATATCCTAAACGGTAATCAGTCACAGAGTGTCATGCATCTGGTAATCCCTGATATCAGCACAGGTGTGTCACGTAAAGGTCAGGGGGCTGGTGGGAGGTCTGCCTTCCCATATCCTAACTTCCCACTTGCTGCTTTGTTTTTTCTAGGCATGGGGGGGGGCATCAGCTGATGTGCCACTCTGAAGGCCATGGAGACAGCTTGCAAGCCCCCCCCTCACCTTCCCCTCAGCTTCCTTTTCCACCAGAGCTGGAAGAAACTTCGCTCTGCTAAGTATGACACGTTGGCAGCGCAGTCGTAAGCCTCTTTTAGGTATCTGACATATTCCGGCAGCGGTCCCATCAGAAACACGAGCGTGCGAGCAAGATAAGCCTCGTTCCTCCGCGATTGTGTCACAGAAATCGCCTCGTTCCTTACGCTCCGGAGGACCACCCTCCCCCTTTCTCCTCCACCCACCTACACCCTGCTCAATTACAGAAGGTTTTTACATAAGGGGTTTCCATAGACTTAATTGCATGACAATAAACGAGAGGTAACGGCGACAGCAGAGAGAGCCCAGCGGCAGGCATGACAAAGAAGAATGAAGCAGGACCTACAGACAAGTCGTTGAGAGACTTCAGGTGAACGCTTCAGAGACTGATTTAGAAACCACCAAACCACTTCATTTTGGCTACGACAGCCTATCTTAAATTTAAGGCATACTTTATAATTACACGGCACACTCAGACACATTTGTTATTTCATTAGGTGTCCCTGACGATGTATCAGGCTGCCTCCTCTGGTCGCCAGATGACCCAGTTTAACACGTGAAGCTGTAATTTGTCCATTAGGCTGTGAGGCCGTGTTGTTTTCGTTTCCTATGACCCCTGACTCCCCAAAAAACATCTCAGCAGCGTCCCTGGAATAGGGAGGTCATCTGTGCAGTTGCCAGCGCCCCTGGTTTTTACTCACTCCTAAAGCAGGTAAATTACTCACACAGACAGCCGCCTCCTCTCCTGTCCTGCACAGGACACTGCCAGACAGAAACAATAACCGTGGGCAACATGCCTTTTTGAATTCAGATTCAAAAAGTCATCTATAACAATCACAGAATCATGAAAAAACTATTATTTAAAATATGTTCCTGATTTTGCATTTAAAATTAACAATGACATTTGAAATGCTATTTTAAACACCCATGGTAGTTCATCTCTGAGGTCCTTCTGTACTTACAGCTCCTAGGAATACTTCTGTTGGCTGTGTGCTGTGGGCATATGTGATATCATATCAGATGGATGTGCTATTATGAATTTGTGTTTATTGGTATTACATTGGTATTTGGGTTGCAACTGAATCTTTTATTCAATTTCTTGAACAGCCAGATGTGTTTTTATTGCATCTTGAATCAAAAACATTCCCTCAAAGTTAAAGAAACGGTTCTTCTGGTTAACAATATGTTCGCAAATGTATTATGGAATTAAAATTAATGTGTTAAACAACAAAGCTCTTCGTAGTTTTATGGTATGATAGAATGATCTGACTGATGCAACCTTCTTAATCCAAGAGAAATCCTTCTCCATTCTGAATAATTCAATTTGTCTCTGTTTTAAGCCTTTTCAGAAATAATAAAGATAATTTTAACTTTATGTAAACACTAAGTTATCGGGAAAGTTCACTATATTTCACTCATTTATTGGAACGCTATGTGCAAAATCTCAAAGGCTCCTAATACAACCATTTAAGTAGCAACGCGTATATTAACATCTTTTAAAATCTCGTGTTTTAAAGTTAATATTAACGTATTTACCCTTATGCATGTATTCTAACGTAATTAGTACGTTGCCATTGAATTTACGGGAATTTTTCCCCCCTTTTTTAAGAACGTTCTAACGGCCAACACAGGAAAAACAGAACACAATAAAGCCGATGGCTGCGGCGTCTGTGAAATGCTTCCCCAATTAGCCTGGCACACAGAGTACTGTTTTCAGTGGTGCCGATCTGCCAGAATAGAGCTCTTTCGAAGGCTCATCCCGGAGGACTCGGGATGAAGTGTGAAGACGGACGCTGCACGCCATAACTCCCGCCGCCACTGCCAATCGTGCGCTCCGCCACCCCATCCTTTCCCATTAGATTAACTGCAGCTGGATCTGCCTCATGCATAATAATTGCCCACAGGAAGTGATTGACATCTGAATCGCCTGTGTCAGAAATCTGAATATTAATCGGGTGTGGGTTAGAGCATGTAGGTGACTCATGTCACCTGCTCGCTTTCATTGTGTACAGTCATTCCCGATGCCTACCTTTTTGATCCCTCGGGGGATTATAAACATCCTGTCATGTTTCATGATATCTTAGACAAACGTTCCTCTGCCTGTGTAATCTGGAAGTCGCGGTTTGGAAAAAAGCAATTAAAAAAAAAAAACTATAAACCTTGCCGCACTTACTATCGACTTCTTTAAAAAATTATAGATGCAGAAGTTATGTCATTATACAAGTGACGCGTTTGCTTTCATTTTAAAATGGCAAAAGGCCTCAAATTTTAAAATACAGCCTAGGGTTTTTGGATAACATGGAAAGGAAAATAGCTGATTCAGATATCATATACAACGATAAAAACGACATTTTATCAGACATTTCGTTAAGTGAATACACTTCGCTGTTGAATTATCGACAAGACTTCCACTGATGTTCGTCATGACGGGACTTGGATAAAAAAAGAAGGCTGTTCGCGTATTACGGTCATTTTCCACACAAATATCAATTACTGATCGGATTACTTGGCAGGGCAATACACTTCTACTTTGACAGGCGTTATAAGTATTTGGCATTCTAATTTACCCACCATGCCAACATTTGCAGCTATTGTTATTATTGTTGTTGGTTTGTTACTTTCCCCATGGGTCTTATCCAAGACTTGAACACTCAAACTGCAACAAACCGTCTCCTGCAGAATTGCATTTCTTGCACAGATGTTATTTTAACCAAATATATATATGAAAGATACAGCATTCGGAGTAATAAAAGCTGAATGCCATCCGACTAGGGCGCTGTGAAAATAAATAACACCTCAGTCTGGCTTCTCCTGTTGTCAAGCGACAAGTGTTTCGCATTTTGGCCGATTTCGTCCGTTTTAGACGCATGTATAATTTAATGTCAAACGAAGCGTTTAAATCTGTATTGCTTGGAAAAATTTTAAGATTTGCTAAATGTGACACGTCAGACATTCCTTTTTAATCAGACACAATTGTTTTCTTTCGAAAGAACGTGATTTTAAAAGTAGACAAGACTGTATGAAATTCATGCTTTATTAATCTCAAAATCTGAACATGATTCAAGTGTACTCAGATTGTCAAATGCACGGATTTATTGATTGAAACTAAGCAGAACATACTAAAGGAGTTACTAACTCAGCACATCAATTTATAAGATACGTGATCGCCTGCAGAATTCTATCTGCATTTCAATTTCTGTACAGACGGCCTGTCTTATTCTTATTTATTCTGTTTGTTTTTTAATAGCATGGTTTGCACCGCTGGCTATTGTGACAAGCCTTCTGAAAACGCCATCCTCTGATAAGCAAAACAGCTGAAATCTATTCACGTTTTGATTCATTGGTAAACGCTGCTTCTTTTTGTCAGTGTGACAATACCAACACAAAAAGGAGACACCCATATTATAAGACTCAAACTCCTGAAATGTGTTTATTCTCATCTGTTGTAGGGTGTGTGTGGGTGTGGGTGCGTGCACAAAAAACCTATAGCATTTCTGTGCTTTTTTCAGACCTTTAAATGAGGATGACAACTCCCTGAGGTAGACTGTCTCTGCAGTACAGCTGAGCTGCATTTCCAAAAATAGGCGGGTGTCAGTGGCATGTTGTTTACTGTCACAGGCTGCTGCTTCAACATCAAGTGGTAGTTGAGATGCCATGGGACCTACACTGTATTAACAGTTTAAGTACTACAGGTCCTCGGTCAGTAACACAGGAAATTAAAGGCTTGGGTTGTGTGGGAAGCATGTTGTTCAGTTTCTTCCAAACATTTTGTGTGCTGTTACAATGATTGCGTTGTTTTAGTAATGCTAAAAATCAACCGTTTTGGCTTTAGTTTGCGCTGAATACTGGTGGTAAAACCTTCATTGCAGCCGGCCTTGTAAATAAGAGGTCTTGTGTAATGGCGTATGTGTAAAGCCCTTTCCTTTTATTCCTCCTTTCTTTGTATTCTAAGGCAAAGAGAAAAGAACAGAGCCACAGACACTGGCACCTTCGTAACCTGTTCCACCCAGTTCCAGCAGCTCTTGCCCCAGAATGACCCTCGTGCCAATACAACTTTCAAGCCTTCAGCTAATTCCAGTGTCCGTCGCCCGCGGGGCGGCCCCGCGCCGGCCCCGCCCCCCCCCCCAGGGGGGGCGGGGGGGGGGGGGGGGGGGTGGGGG
>JABJVR010000087.1:8597429-8607997 GCA_025773905.1 Chitala chitala
TAATCCGGATGGCTAGTGTGTGGTCTCTACTTGCCCCAGTTCATGGTCCTACGTCTGTGTCCTACCTCTGCGGGGTCCAAGCTCCACACTCCTTCTGTGCTATTACTGGTTTCACTGCCCTCAAATGCATAGTACTGAAATACATATACAATTCATGTCAAAGACATTAATTTCATCTAAAGTAGAATAAAGAACAGTGCTGGGAAAAAAAAAAAAAAAAAAACATTTTTTTTACCCTGTGAATAAACACAGCCAAGGAGACTGTAGCTACAGCTAAATATATCCTCAGCACACTGCAACTACTAATAGATTTTTCCCCCCAGTGAATGTAAATGCTAATCTTAAGTCTATATCTCTTTGAAGTGAAAGAGAGGACACTGGAGGTGGATTATTTATGGCTGTATAGCTGGAGCCTGAATCCAGTTAAGCGTACAAACGAAACTGTTTCAGAGCATCATCTGAAAAAGGGTGTTAGCCGTTAGCCGAGACCACGCGCCATTCTGCCTCCTTGTTGTTTCAGGTCGGATTTGCTGGATGTCAGGGCTGCGATGTGCGGGTCTTTCACAATTCTGCGAGACGGCTTCCGTGCTGCCCCCTGGCACTATGAACTCAAACGTGATCTGCAACGACGGGTGCTTTTTCTTTGGATAGGTCTGACCCACATCGTTACGTAACGTGCTCTGCTGTGAGGAGGTGCTATGAGTAGACTATGTTCAGTTCTACTGCATCACTAAAACAACATCAGTGGTGCTGGAATGTATGTTTGCATGTACAGTACATGTGTTTTATGTGTGCACTTATTTTTCTTGCAAAGAAGTGTCACCTCACAACATCTTCGTCAAAGTAGGTCAATGGAATTTATTGCAGCCCAAATGTTGATGGAGTTACTTCGCCCCCCAGTGGATTGTCTGCATATTGCAATACTGAAAAACTCCACTAGTCATGTGACCAACATAAACATTGTGTCTTGTATCAATCTCTACTGACGCTGGTCTGGTCACCTATAAAAAGTTTTTTAAAACTATGACTATCCTTAACATCGCAGGTGCTTAGATCTTCGAAAATATGTAATCAAACGTTCAGCACAAGTTTATTCAATCCTCTTTGAGGATCCAAGATTTCCATTTACTGTATAATAAATTCAAAGAATGGTACAGATTTGAATTTTTATGCTGATGTATGGCTCCCACAAGTTCAAGGAGACATCTTGTAAGACTAAACCATATCGACTGTGTTGCTTCATGTTGTTGCCTTTGGCATGAATTTCAATTTCACCCAAAGCAGGGAGCCAAAGTCTATATAAATTTTATATCAAAAACAAAACTGGACCTGCTTGGGTTACAGGCATTGTTGGTAACTAGTCTGGTAGAGCTCAGGCCAAGAGAGAAGCGTATCATGGCTAAAGCCACTATGAATAAATCTGGTGGAATGGTGTATAGTATCCACACATGGTACAAGCTTCATGTTAACACAACAGCATGGCGAGGGGGGGGGGGGCAGTGTTTCTATGCAGAACATTGACCGTGTTCCCGAGACCTCCCTTTTCTTTGTGGTAATGATGGGGAAAGAGCACATTATTTTTTTCCCTTTAGAAAAGCATCACTGTGCACCTGGATAGTCTGGAATTTTTAAGAGTATTGGCAGCTGACATTACATGTGGCTGGAAGCAACATTACACGGCCTCCCACATGCATTTTCTCATGAAACTTTTATGTGCCTGAGGTGCAGCGGTGGTTGGCAGTGAGAAAGACCAACAGGGGCAGGGAGGAGAACTAAAGTAATCATAAACCCGTTCCATTAGCATATAGGAATGCCAATAGCTGTCCATCTTACTACCACTGATACTGCACACGGTACTGCAGACCATGATAGCTAGACACTGAGACTGTAACACACAGCTCCACCTACTCAGTTTGTACACCAACAAGAACTATAAAGTGCATCTTTGTTTCATTCTGTTGCTCAGGCAATTTAGAACTTTTCCATTATAAGACAGGTAAATACACATTTATAGTACACATTTTATACACATATATCCATCCCTCAGTGTCTGAAGTTTTTTTTATGCAAATATTCATTGCAATGACTCGTCTTTACATAAATTTGCAGATGAACAGGAGATTCATCATAATAAAACATACAAAGTTGTCACACCCCCTCGTTAACAGCCACAAGACATGCACCATCAAGAGGATAGCTGTTAGCTCTGTCTTTTAAAACCTATCGCCTCATCAAGTATTACATCGTGGCATGTGTACTGAGCAGTCAAGGTCCTTAGTGTCACAGTTTTCTCCTGCTATGTGTCTTCCACATCCCAGCTTCCCTAACTCTCCCTCATGTTCTCTCCATCCTCAGTCTACATATTTGGACGGATCTCCTTAGCTACTGGCCCTATCACTTGTTTCTTTGGACTTCCCCTTTTTTATGATTCATTGTGGTTTTGCTGATTTATTAATAAATGTTGGCTCTGCAATGAGGATCCAGCTCTTTGGTGTTTTCATTACAAAAGTGCATTAGAAGACATCTGCATAAGGTGCTCAGTGCTAGTGTGTCATCACATGATTGCTGTTCTTTCTCATGTTCAGTTTCAGTGTTGAACGAATGCAACACAAACACGTAACTAACTAGGAACTTTTCACGCAGTGAATAGAGGAGCTGTTCAATACAACATGTTGCCTCGTTTGTTCATTTTAAATTGGCTGCTCTTATTTCAGTATACATTTTAGTTTTTTGTCTGTTGAAAAGAAAAAACGTACAATGGTGTACATTTTCATTATATACAAAACCCATTAATATTGATAAGTAATTTGTGTGTGATGTGTTACACGTGATGATGAAGCCATAGGATGACAGCTCTGTTAGTGTTTACCTGATATTTATTCCTTTTAACACAGTGGGAAATCAGCTTTTGGTACCAAAAATGTGGGCACCAAGTCCATTTTCCAGAAGAAATTAATTTTGTAAATCAAAGGATTGTTTTATACATATTGTATCACTTTATCAGACAGTCAGTTAGCAGTATGTGTATCTATAAAAGAGGTCAGGTAAATACCACACAGATATGTTTTCAAAGCATCATGAGGCAATTAACAGATCCAAAGCGTCGATTCCCAAACTACAGAAACCTCAGTCAGAAGCTGCAAAATTATTAAAATGTCAGTGAGAACAGAGTCAAACATAATGGTGCAGCACGACATGAAAAAAGGTGATCACAAGTCAAAGCTCACTAACAGGCTTGGACAGATAGCTTTCCATGATGGCTGTAAAATTGCACACACATAAAGCCTCAGAAACGATTACAGTCCTGATCAGCACTTCTCTCTTCATTACAACTGAGAATTTATGTTGCCACAAAATGACCATATTGACTGAAACCCATTTCTGTTCTCACACAGTTGGCCCAAGTTTGGGTGTGCTAAATAACATCATTCATGCTTTAAAACATCTCTTCATCCATCATAGCTGATTTCTCAAGCTCTAAGCACACAGTGCTGCAGTATACATCATTTACACATATCGCACTGTCAGATGGGCTCGCACCGGTTACCAGCTATATCGGTAATGTGGTAATACCACAACAGCTGCCATCGCACCAGAGACACACCAGAGAGGAGGGACCAAACGGTTTGCGCACATAATGTAATTGATAAACTGCTGAAAACCGTAGAACAGCACCAGGATATGTGCAAACCACCAGGTAACGGTCCTCACCTGCTCACTTCTAGGTAATCCATGTGCAAGACTGAGCTCCCATTAATAATACGCCATATCGTCAGCCACTTGGGAAGTCTGTAGTTTCAATGGCCCTGTGAATGGCCAGCAAGTGTGCCAGCCATCAAAGCACAGTACGCCAGAGTGAACTCTACTCCCCTTCTATCACAAACCCGTCCTTTCAATTTTCATTTTGAAGGCACGGTCTGCATACGTGCTTTTCAACATGCTGAACATCCTACGAAATACCAACTTGCATGCTGCGTGCATTCCATGTGACGCTCTGCAGAAAGCACCAAATTCACCCTTGCCTATTTCCACTTTATAAAGCTGCCGTATTTGCCGTGGCCGCAGACCCGCCATCGTAAACTTCTGAATCTGGCTCTCGTTTGTGAAATTTGTTTTTTTTTTTGCCTTTGCTTCTCCGTGTCTCTCTCGTCACAGAGATGAGCGCGGATGTAAGTGATAGCTGTGAAATTCAAATGGGCCGTTCTCTTTGTCAGAAGAGGTGGATGGTAATTTAGAGCTTTGTGATTTAAAGTACCATTACGCTACAGCTGGCTTAATCAGGTCAGACATGGAGACGTATAATGACTCCCGCTGGATCAGTAGATTTTAGTGCACTGTTAAAAGCTGTTTATGCCTGGGTAACTTAAAATAACAAGGAAGTAGGTAATTAATTCATAATCAAATGCATGACACTATAATACAGCGTGGGTTTAGAGTACTGCATTATATGCATTCGTATTATACACCTGACTACCTTGACCAGGGGTCGAGAACCCGTGGCTCTCGAGCCACATGTGGTTCTTCCACCCCTCTGCAGCACCATTACCTGTAATGGGAGAGAGGCCAAAAATGGCTCTCTTGGGCTCTTTTGATGATGAAGGTTGCAGACCCCCGACCTAGACAATATATGTACAGGATAAACACTTTTCTAAATGGGGCCTTTGAAATAATCTTTTTAAGCATTAATATGCTGTGTATGTTCTTGTATGTCAACTGCTTCTTAAAATTTCAATAATACATGCCCAATTTACACATATCCGTTTATCCTATTCACCATAATACAAAAGATATACAGCACACGTCCCTTTCCACACATTACTGCATTAAGGTTAAAATCTGCAATGGCATGCTGACATCCATGGAGAGGTCTTCCCTCCCACACTCTATAAAATTTATATTGAAAATTTATATTTTCCCCACATCATCTATTCCTGCATATTTTAAAAAGCATTTTACAGATTTATACAAGGTATACTCTACAGTCACATGTACGCCTGCATTATGTCATTTTGTACTGTTCTTTCTTCAAAAATTAAAGTCAGTTTGTCAAATTTGTCCTTTTATACTAGCCGCCATGACTGCAACAACTGATGTTAGCCATTCATGAATTGGCTAATGGTGTAAAATTATACTATGTACATACTCTGAACTGACTGGTTAACCTCCTACGCGCAAACAAAGATATATATCGCACCGATATTTAATTACCTTCATCATATTAATGAACTGCCAAGTGAATTAAAAATAAACATCTCCTGATATTTGTACAATACAGTTTAATATAAATTCATCTGTGCAGGGGAATACACATTGGACTGTTCATGTGAAGAAAATTTGCCCAATATGCCCTACAGAAGTCAGAAACTCTTTGTTTCAGGACCAAGGGTTAGGAGTGGTTTAAATTTAACACCACACTGAGCACAATTTCAGGTCTAACACTGAACTCAGAGGCTTGCACCAAAACATAAGCCAACTTTCAAGGGTATCCTTTCAACTGGAATGGCACTTTTCTCATGATGATCCATCTGCAACTTGGTCAACTGAAAAACTATAACCAGATACTTACATGTCCCCTCTGAGTTTGTGTATTTGTGCTTTCGTAGTTAAGCAGTGTCTTTTCTAGAGCACAATTGTAGCACAAGTTAAAATAAACATGCAAGCCAAAACAACACATTCACAGCAGCGGGTGATTTTAGTATGGAGTAAAAAAAGCAAGACCTCATTTTAACCAGCACCAGCTGTTCATCAGGTGCACAGTATAACTGCAGATAATCAAACCTGCACACCGAACTTCCAAGTAAAAGGCAATTTCACACTGTAAAGTAATATAAAAAAGAAACCTCTCTTCCAAAAATAAAAAAAACTCAGTTGTTTTCTCCTTGTGAAACCTTCCATACAAAAGTCCTTTGATCCTATCCATCCTTTTCCTGGCCTAAGCAGCTTGTGTCAGAATTCCAGCAATTGCTATGTGAAACCTGTTCCGCCTAGTGGTAAAATAATGTAATTACACTTTGTAGTGTTTCAAGCAGATGTTGACAGAATTGTTATTGACAAGTTTATACAAAGATTATTATGTTGTGTTTGTGTTGTGAAATATTCACCTGAAGCGTTATGGTAAGAGGACTGACACAGAATTACATATTAAAATATATAGTATATTTGTTCTGATGTTTCTTTCAACTTGAGGAAAATTAAGCAAATACGAGTATGTATCTCATATATATATTTAAATAAAAAATATAAATGTTCAATATAGTGATTGCTGTTTGGTCTACAGCTGAACAGATCCACTGTTCTTCTTACTGGAAAGTGTTAAGGATCTGATTCTAAAATTACCTTTGCCACAAAAAAAAGATGGCTCCTGGAATACAAAGAACAGGAAGGTCTCACAGGAAGTAAATGCCCTGTATCTTTCAGTAAGTATTGTGTTTGTTGGACAACATTTTATATCGATAATAGCATTGCTGCTGAAAGTAAATGGAGTTTGTTACTGCAGGTGACAGCGTGAGGTGACCTTATCAAACAGTGATAAACAGAAAATGGGAAACGGATATCAAGATAGCAGCTCAGACAGACAGCCTCAGCTGGTGCACTTTTGACAAGAAGACTCCTCTGTATTGCTGCAGTGAAATGCTTTAATAAAATGCTGTACAAGCCAGTTGTGTGTTTTGAGGGCAGCGGGCAACGCTGTGATTTAACCCATCCTGTCCGGAGTCCGTACCAGAAACTACAATTCTATCTCGGATTTCTGGCTTCTCGTTCTTGCACAATGGTGTACATTTGCATAGACTCAAGGAAAACTAGTAAATGCGCTATTCTGAAATGATTATGGTGAGAAATGGCTCCACTGCCTAGCCTAAAATCCGTATAAACTTCGAAAGACAATTTGGCAGAAGAATCGTTTGTGTAAACGCTCAACTAATAATTAAGGGATCGAGGGATTAATATGGCTTTTAAAATAATTTCTTGCTATTTTTTGTGTTGTCTCAAATCAGGAAAGATATAAAACAATTAACTTTCTGCAGTGTACTATTTTATTGTTCATTTAATCGGTTTGCTAGTTTAGTTGTACTCTGTAGTGAAGCATAATAATAATAATAATAATAATAATAATGTCAATTTTATTTATATAGCACATTTAAGTGTAACAATGTTGATGACAGTGCTTAACAGTAAACAAACAAGACAAAGACAATTAAATAAAATAAAGCATTATGAGCAGAAAATAAAAAGATATTGGTAAAACCACTAAAACCAACAGGAAAATCTACACTCCCTCTGGGTTACCAAGGACTCTTACAAGAGTCAGGCTACATTAAAAGCAAGGTAAATAAAAAGCGATAAGAAGAGAGTTCAAAACTAGGGTTATATAATTAATAATAATGATGATAATAATAATTTGGTTCCTCCTGTCCTCCCACTCAGAGACCTTGGATTTCCCATTCAGAGCTAATGGTGGTAATGATTCAAATAAACTAACAACTGAATTGTTCTTTGAGTAGATGTGTGTACGCTGTCTTACACCCTGCAGATCACATGACTGCATGACAGTTCACTGGAAGAAATGAATGATTTGATTTAAATGCACTTTTAATGTGATGGTTTTCCCCTTTACCCATTTGTACAACAGGTGTTTTTACCACTTTCATGTTATGCAGTTGGGTTAGTGATGACGCCTAAAGAAAGCTAATTTTCCATGACAACGTATCTGCGAGCTCTCCCATCTCCCCACTCAGGTGTTCTGGTGTTTAAGAAGGAAGAGAGATAAAAATTCGCTGCTTATGAATATTCATTAGCAGACAAGAAGCACACGTATCGCCATTCCAAAAGACTGGCAGTCACAACAGTTCCATGCATATTGATAGCACCCAGAACCAAAAGCAGACACAGCCTGACCTCGCTGCTAATTAATATTCACACGTAGGCATCTGCCTTCGCCGGACCTCTGCGGATCCAACTGTGCCAGGACTGAATGCAAAACGGGAACTGTCCACCTGCTAAGCTCAGATATATTAATCGTGTATAAATACAGAAATAGACAGCTGGTGAGTGAGAAGATTATCTGACATGTCAATAGGACGTCCAGCAGCTATGTTTAACGGCTGGATACATGATCTTCCACTTAAATCTCAATATAAAACACATGACGTTCCTCATTAAGGTCCTCTCTCCTCCTCGGCCATTTATATCATTGGATTAGTGTGTGTCCTTGGAAATTTTCTTTGAAATGTCATTTTCTTAATTTTCTCTTTTTTTCCTCACCAAATTACTGTACACTGGTTCTTCACCTTAAACTGACATTTATTTTATGTTTTTTTACAAAAGGATCATACTACAAATGACACAGCTCAAATGTCATGTTTTGGTAAATCTCAAAAGCACTACCTTGCATTTATGAACAGTTTTCATTTTAATTAGGGCCATTTGAATTTAATATTTAAAGCTTCATAAATCTAATTAGTGTTGGGAAGGATTTCATTATTTAAAAAGCGGTTGTACAATTCTAAATAGCATGTAAAATGGGCCATGCATTGCATTTATTCATTTCCATTAAAAAGCATCATTAACAAGCTAATCTACAAATGTTTAATAATACAAGCCTGTTAATATTTACTGACTTTGACTGTAAATATGGACAAAATACATTATGTAAGTCATACGTGATTTACTACACCAAGCATTGCTGTAGTGGTGTTTGCATTAGCATTTTTGTTGTACTATATATTTCCATTATAGACACCATCAAATATGAATCCTGACACATCAGAACAATAAATGAATAGTAAACTTCACAAGGTTAGCCAGACTCAATGATGATACATCTATCATATAAGAAGTAGCCACATATTTCATTTGTAACTCTTACAATGAAACTGATGATTTGAAAAGCCATGTGATCCAAAAGGCCCACATCATTCCTTATCTTCCTTTAACCTGAATGATTCTGTCTCATATATTTGACTAAACATATTTTATGCTTTCATCTAATTCATTCATGTGCCTATCTGACATACATGAAATGTTGACAATTCATTCCGAGCACGGTTTAAAGATTTCTTCCGCAGTGATGTGTGAAATAGAATGATAATGATCTAAATACTGAAATAAGAGGTTTTCAAAAAAATAAAACCAGTAAATATATTGTTTGTGCTTTGGTACCAGTGCATGTATGCTGACAGAGTGTACAGTTTCGGAGCTTTGCGTAGTG
The DNA here is from genome assembly GCA_025773905.1 of Chitala chitala. Taxonomy (NCBI): domain Eukaryota; kingdom Metazoa; phylum Chordata; class Actinopteri; order Osteoglossiformes; family Notopteridae; genus Chitala; species Chitala chitala. Next base: position 8,606,638 of record JABJVR010000087.1, read on the forward strand.
GAAAGTTCAGCCTGTGCTCCCCGACTCAAAACATGTAGGCCACCTAACCAAACGGCCATGTCTCATACCATCCAGCCTCATCAAGGAACTTGATTCGGCACAGCAGAAGACATCCATTTTACTATACAAAAAATACTTAAAATTGAGAAAGGTCATGACCTTCATAGTCATGCAAAACAAAGATCTGTGCTGATCATATTTATTTAGCCAAACATAATCACTTAAGTGACAAAATGATGACTTAAATGTCGCCTCAAATGACCAAACTTTAGCTGCTACAAAAAAGGCCCTCTTTAAGCTTACGCTTTTTTAACCTTGTGGCCTGGCATTAGTAACGGCCACACTGTTTTATGGCAACACGTGCAAACCCACAAGAGCATTTAAAGCCACCACAGCGTCACCACTTGGTAGGAGAGATTCCGGATGACTGACTGTGGTTTGCCATCATCACATGGGTCCCTCGAGTGTTTGATTACAAAACACATTTGAACACGCAGATCCTCAAGTACAAATACCCATGTATAATAACCTTATTATTTGTATGTCAATCTATTTTAAACCAGTACACATGCAAAGGGTGAATCAAAAGGCAACTTTTTTTTTCTCTGCTAAAGCCAAAAGAACATTTTCCCAGCAGATGTCACTATTACTCTAGGAGAATGACAAAAGTAGAAGGTTCCGGAGCACCTTGTGAGCGGCGGAAGTAGGCAGACAAAACCATTAATAATCAGCTTTGGAATAAAACAAACATCCAAGCGCCGCTTCAAGCGTCATCCTCCGGTCCAGATGATCTGCATGATACCAAACAGAATTAGTCCAGCGCATACCTCCCACCAGTTAGAGCTGATAACTATCTAACAACTTTTTAATAGGAATTGAATTTAATTACATCTTTCCTTGTAAGGCAGTAATCATTGATTTTCCCATCAGCCTGTAATGGATGTAGATAAGATTAAGTGTTTGTACAGTTGAGCTATAAATCAGACCCATTTTATAAAACACTGAGGGGCAAAGTGGTCACACTGCAAATGTTATTTTTACAAAATACTGCCTGTCCCTTTTTTGCAAATTCCCAAGAAATTAAACATATTTCATCTAATTCAACTTCTTTTATACTGACTGATTCCTTCATGTGAAGTACTCCATTTTAATCTTTTCATGATATTATTTATAGACGAAATAAAAACTTTACTGGTGTGCCAATGAAAGAAGTCTGTCATATTATTTTCATGTTCTATAGGTTTCCTAAAGACATTTATAGAGAAAAATGTCAGTTCTAGCCCAGAGTTCTCAAATAAATATGGAGTAGGACTACGCGGGGGGGGGGGGGGGGGGGGGGGGGGGGGGGGCGGGGGGGGGG
>JABJVR010000087.1:8608007-8640793 GCA_025773905.1 Chitala chitala
TTCTAAAAATTTTCTTTCTTTCCCAGCTTTTTTAAATAAATTTTGTTTTTTAATTTGTGCCCCCACCCCCCCCCACTCCAAACCAAAGCCAATGTCGATACAGATTATTGGTGGATGCCGACTGCCAATAATTGAAGCCAATATTCTGTACATTTAAAGTTTTTAAAAAGCAATGAAATTTCTACAGAAATCCTGCATTGCCTGAATATGTTATATAAAATTAGAAACACATGGGAAAATGTTTAAAAAGTAACTTTAAAAAATGGCTCAAGAAAATTAACTTTAAAAATTGGCTTCCCAAACAAAATTGGCAAAATACGTGTAATCTGCACACATTTAATAAAATGAAAATACAATGAACTACTGGAAAACAATTTGTTCAACACAGTACTTTCATTTGAGTAAGACTACATTATGCTGCAGACAGCAGACAGCAGACAGCAGACAGCAGACCCTTTTGGCGTTTTCTCCTGTTAGACAGCTCTATTAACTAACATACAGGACTTCTATTAACTACTATTTCTTGTATTTTTCTATTACTGTAGAATGCCATTAAATATTATGATTTATGTTAATGTAGCATGATAAAAGATAAATATTAAGAGTTTACTGCAGTTACAGTATTTAATATAATACTTTTATTTTAATATTTTATTTATAAATATATAATCATTGCATATGTTTGTTTTAGTGAAAGCTTTTTACCATTTTCAGTAGAACAATTACCATTTTGTCTAAATGCAAAGTAGCAAGTATTCAGGTGCAGCAAGATTGGTCCTGTGCCAGTATTTTAAGATGTAAAATTTTAGCATTTCTGTTAAATTTAGACAATGCAGACAGCCTCGAACACAAGGATGACTTGGCAATGTGTCTGTATTGCAAGCTAATTGCCTTATGGCAGGAATTTTATTACAAGGCACTAAGTGCGCGCTATAAATGTTCTCTAAAGTCCTTGATGGCTTACATGACAATGGAAAAACAACATATTTATGGTAACCTAAGTGAAGACAACTGCTATTCAGGGACAAGTGTGATAAATTACAAAAATGTCATTAAAAGGGTGTCATTGGCAGTCAAAATAACACTCTTTTAAGACACAAAATGTCAAGTGCATTACACAGGATAACTTTAACTTCATTGTTGACTTGGAAAACCATTTACATCCAGTGTTATTGTGACGGCCAGTTAGCTTTACCTGAAATTGTCATGCAAGGACTTGGAAAAGCTGATTAACTCTAAAACATTGTTAAAATACCTAAATGTTTAATTACAACACTTATTAAGAAACTAGTACCAAGATGGGTACACTGCTATTGCTTCAGATTTTGGAATGGGGGAATTCCTCCAATTTGTTAACATCCTGACAACTATGCAATTTTAATGTTCTATAAGTGGTCCTTCAACAATGATTTTGCAAGAATCCTGTAGGTTCCCAGATGTCCTTCATCATTTCAAACAAGGTGAGTATTGGAACTGGCATGTTCTACAGATCATTCCACAAGAAAGGGACTGAGGACAACAGCTTGGATGATGCTATTATATTTCCATACTGTTTATCCTACACAGACTTGTTGGAGGACTGGGAGCCTCTCCAAGGGAGCTCAGGGTATAAGGCCTGGAACACTCTGGACAGGGTGCCAACCCATCGCAGGGCTGTTTCATTATTTATCAGTTGTTATATTTGCCTCAATCTGAATGAGATATAAACATACTCAAAACTTCAGGCATACTTACCACAAAGTAAAAGAAAACTGCTGATTTTGCCACCAGCAATAAAAACTGGCACTCTAGACTAGACATTCTTTAACATACAGATTACAACTGCCTTCTACAGAACAGAAAGTCACCTCTCTTGAATAAGCTAATTCAAAAAACAATGATTAAACATTTATATATTTTTATATATATATAAACAAAACTAACAGCACAAACCAGTGCAGGAAATTGACTGGGGTTGTTGAATTGGTTGCTCAATGATCGCCCTCTAGGGCTTGCATGTGAGTTTGCAGCTTGCTGGCCTTCCTGTGTGTGCCAGCTGTAATGTATGTGTATTCAGACATGGTTCCAAGTACCCCACTGCACTGAGGCTGTTGCTCCAGCGCTGAATTTGGCATGACGGAACAGTCAGTATGTATCCTGACCTCTGAGTGACCTATCCTGACATTTTTTTTTTGTTTCTGGAGGGATACTCTTTACTGACCAGCAAATTTAAAATACCATACCATCTATAGCAATTACCAGCTAAATTATTTAAGAACTTAGTATACATTATAATTTGCAGTTTTTAATCAATTAAATAACTGTAGGACTGATTGGCCGTAGTTGCAACGAACACTAATTCGCACTATTGTGCTGGGGGCACCAATTAGCTAAATCATATTAAGGTAACATATTTGACGTTCGTATATAAAAAACCTGTAACAGTGTTACAGAAGGAGTTCTAGCTCATAAATATTTTGTGGACACATTTACATTGTTATGCTGTGACAGGTAGTCAAATCATATTGACAAAGAGTGTGGCTGAAACGAAAAACAATAAAAGTGAGCAGCATACAAACAGGACGAGGATTAAACGTCGCTGAGAAGCACAAAGCTGTATAATCGTCTGGGGTGGGGGGAGGGCTGGTGTGGGGGCGTTACTGCCTTTGCAGGGGACTTTATCAGAGGAGTGCACACCCATTGCCTATCAGACAGAGTCCTGACACAGAATGCAGAACGACCAGTAAGATGTGTAACTTTAGATGCAAACCCATGTGCTAATATCTACAGCCATATACTTTCATTACAATGCTGTGTATTTCATTTATCTGGAAAGAGGCAAGGCAAAGCACTTGGCATAACTTGCATTCAGCCGGTGTCCAATTTGCAAAGCATTAGATAGTAATAGTGTTTTGTCATTTAACTCACATGTTAACTTAGAGCCTTAAGTGTTAGCCAGTTAATCCTTGTCTACTAGGTTTGGCCTCAAACCTTAGAATAAATACTTGGTGTTTCAATTCACAAGTCTAAAGTTTTTCAAACCCTCTGTGCTTCTGTTTAAAATATTTAAATCCATGCAGTGCAAAAGCAGACTTCGGACTTTTTAAGTGTAGTTTGAGGCGGCAGAAAGAATTCCATTTCTGAAAATACATCCCTCCAAGATGGTCTTTAAGCCTATGCATAAGGAACCTCGGATCTTCATCCTGACTGATTTAATGGGAGCTGGACCTAAAATCCATTCTGGCTGTTATCTTTGCTCATCTGCAGAGGGCATTCATATGGAAAGTGCATTACACCTGCATCTGAACAGCTAAATGCCTACTGGGGTCTTGTGAAATCTGAAAATCTTACAACAATCTAGTGACAGTTGTTCTCTGATTTGTGCCTGTTGTGCCATTAAAGCATATTTTCTGAAAACTAGGAAATGATCGAATATTGTGAAAACCGACAAACGTGCAAGCTTCAAACTGTGACCCCTCACCTCCGTGCTAATAAGTTTTGTTTTACATTCTGTGTGGAAAACGTAGTGTCACTTGTTAAAATTTCTGGTCAAACTTTGAAACAACTTATGAATTCATGGAAATGCCTTGTATTTCTCCCTTTTCCTTTTTAAATCATGCTGCTGTGATGTAAGTTCATATTTTCTCTTCAGATCTTGTGCTGAACTACTGGTTTAGACTAGTAAAGACAACTGGGAATGTTAGGGGACTTCTGGTGTTATATCACTTTTCTCAGTATGCAAAACACACACACGACCTTCAAAAATCTTATTAGCTACATGTGGTGTTCTTTGATGTCTTTGAGTAATAAGAGGTACTGTATCAAAAATGACAATCCATGCACTTGCATTAAGAGAGGCCAACATTTTTTCAAATACTCTCATAAAACATAAAAGAGACATGACAAAAGTTCACATGTATGAAATTACTATGGTAAGACAAATAAAAAACACAGGGATGTTTTTTCTCCTTCATTGGAATATACCACCTAATCAGACATCAGATCACATGGTTCTATTGGAAAACATCTCCTCACATTAAAATATCAGATTAAAGCATTGTTTTTGATTACAAAAGAATATCAATGCAATTATCTAGACGTGCTGAACTGAATAAGATTCCTTTATTTACTGTGTATCAGATCAGACCTCGTTATTATCAAAACGTTATCAAAACGAGCTTCATTCTGAATCACCTTGAGAGAATTAGACCAAATCTTGGGCAGTGCACGGTGATGCAGCTTTCCATTTCAAACAAAACCAGACCTATCGTGTTCCTCTCTGCGTTGAAGTGATGCAACCAGTTTTGTTTAAATGGTTCCAGGGAAAAGACTGCTTTATGTCTGTTCTTATGAATATGCACAATTTTACAAAGCCTAAACTGCATTTTGAATATGAATACTGTAAGACAAAGTAACACTTTCTGGAACTAATAAAATGCATTTATAATCGTCTTATGATTAGCAGTTGAAAGGCTTGTCTACCTGATGTTTCTCACAGAGTCACGCTGACATGTGGCTCCCGTTTTGGGTACGAGCTGGTGCAGAACGAGAGCGATGTAATGGAAGAATGAACTGCTCACGCAGCCATGTCTGAGTGCTCACGGGTTACAAATGAATTCAAAACTGGTTTGAAAAATGCACCCTTTAGAGCTCAAGTTCATTTTTATTGTTCTACTTTTATGTATGACTGCCTAACGCTGACTTTCATACATAAAAAAACCCAGCAAGCACTACACAGACTGAAAAGTAAAGCTATAGTTTGCTACTAATTAAACTTCGTGGAAAACTGAATGCAGTGATTACTGCGTACTGATATTCAAGATATTGATCCCCACCATCAGACGTATTGCCAGCCAATCTGGAATAAATAAACCACTTTAATGGGAGAGCCACGTTAATAAAAGTGTTAACTAAAGGTTCATTTTTTACTTCATTCATCAAAAATCTTTAGTATGTCATTATTACATTATTTACTGGTACCTGCCATTTATTATAACATACACACAATATACAGTACGTTTTATCTACATAAAATAAATTTGTGTAACTTAACTAAAAAAACATTGTAATTCTTTTGACATAGTTTTCATTAACTCTGACACCTTTATGAACCACATTTGATTGTCATTTAGTAAAGTGACATTTCTTTTTGTTTAACTGCCCTCTCTAAAGCTTTGCTCAGAAATATATTCTAATACAGCAGAAGAGTGACAAAGCAAGAGTCATTTGTCAAATCTGTACAAGTCTAACTGTTAGTTATATGTATAGTTCATGACACCCTGGTGCATATTAATTCAATCACTATGCTGTTTTTTTTCCCCCAGACTGGGCAGCTGCTTGTTGGAAGTTTGCTGTACATTTCTCTGATTACCCTAACAGTCTTCCCAGTGACAATAACAAGAACATCTGACAAGAGCATGAAACCATGTATTACCCTATATTCCTTTTAACCTTATTACCATACAAATTCATTCTTCCTCAGGTGAAATATTCAGTTAGTTAACCTCAGCGCTGAATGATGAAAATTTGAAAGCTCCATCAAATATGCTCTCTTTATAGCGCATAGCAATCTGCAATCTAGGCATTTTCTTCTGGAAAGGGGATTTTACACGATATTCTGCAACTGTTCACGTGAGCTAATTTATATATTACGTTGTGTGCAGTTTTATATAATTTCAGTGGATTTAACTGTGCACCGCGGTTGCAGCCAACCTGAGATATTTCGATTAAAATTGCACATGCAGTCATTATTTAACCTTCACATACTAAAATTATACAGCAGGTTCATGAATTAAGGATTTTTTTTTGACTGGCAATGTGTTTAATACAACACACTAACGTTCAGTGGATTTTTAACCCCAAATATCCGTGTTTATCTGTGTTTGCAGGTCTTTTATTTCCATAGTATCTATCGTGGAAAAGTTTGGGAATGATTGTTCTCGAAAAAAAACGTTTTTATTTAGTTTTCTTACTTTGCTAGAGTCTAGCCTTTGGAAAAGTGGCCATTCTCAGTATATGCAGGTTTGACAGTAATATGGGTGCCAGTTTGGGCAGCACTTAAAGATTAAAAATTTCTATGGGTTTAGGGGTTTAAGTCCATTCTGCATTGGTACAGTAAGCCTGTGCTAAATCCACCATTTAGCTATCATCTATAAATATCTTAACAGCGGATGAGTACTCCTCATAGAAAAAGGAAAACAGGCTATGTCTGCTTGACACAGAATGCTGTACCGAGTTAGGCCATGATAGCACATCAGAGCTGACAACTTTTTTTTTTTGCCGAGATTTATGTCACATGGCTGTCTCAGACCAGCTTACCCTCAAGAAAACAGAAGGCACCTTGATGCAATTACCCGCTGACATCTGGACACTGCTTTTCAGCTGGCAGATCGCACCGAGGTAACCGCCAATCGTTTGTTATTTACTGGTTTGCCTCCTCCTGCCGCGCAGCGCCTCATGGTCCTGTCCCAGCATGCACTCTCTGCCTCGCTGTTCTGAGCGGCACTGATAAATCGGGCTCGGTGTTTACAGCTCATGGCTGGTTCTTGGGAGCGGGCCTCGGCAGGACACGTGCCGTATCGCGCCGTGCAGCAACAAGGAATATTAACTTCAAAGCACACGAAATGGCATCGCCCTTTTAAATGCTCCTCCAGGCACTGCAGTGTCATCAGACATGGGAGTGACTTCAAGACGTAATTGCATCCTGTCATTTCTGGGTTTATGGTTTAACTGAAATGATGTTTATCACTAATAATAATCTTCTGTTGATGCCATTCACACATTGACAGTTAATGTTTTCACACCTTTTTTAGCAGAGGAACCTGATACAACTGTGCAGATAAAATAATTCAAGGAAACAGTAAAATAATTGACTAATAAAACTTAAGAAAGTTCATATTTCCTGTTTCTTTTATTACTTTTTAACCAAACAAGCGATACTGTTGCCAGAAACTCAAATAGATTGTTCATTTTGAAAAGGAAGATGACAACTTGTAACAAGTGGTTACTGATAACAAAATTCATTACAAATTTTATCACCAATCACAGAAATAAAAAAATGCTAGCCAACTGACTGTAGTTCTCTGCTACATGCCCTACATTTACAATAATCCACATTTGTACTTCTTGTGAAAAAAATATTCTTTTCTCCCTGTAATGGGAATCTTCACTGTGAATCTGAACACTGCTCTTAGAGGACAGATCAGAGCCTACATCTCCACAATCGGTTTTTGCTTCAAACCCAAGACCAGGATTCCACAAACATTCAGTTGAAATCTGACTGTCCTCATCTGTCCTGACTGTACAGTGTTTACTGGCTTCAGTGAGAAGGGCTTGCTTCTGTTGTTCCATGTGAAATCCATGATGTTTTCTACACTCCATTTGATTAAAAAAATCTACATCATATTTGTGGCCATTGTCAGACACGATGCAAGCCACACCCACCCACACACCCGCACCCACACACTGTATTGTATATCTCATACAAGCCTTTCACATGTATGACTACTGTATGCCTGGCCCGTCTGTTGCATTGTTGGGATGCTTTTTTTTTTCTCAGGAAACTCTAGAAACCCTTTTATATTCTCCTCAGAGCACAGGCCAGTACCCGGAAGTAAGTTTTAGCCTACACGATAATTACAGCTGATTTTCTACAGCTTTCAGACTAAATTCAGTAATTACCAAACCCACAGCTGCTATAATTTGGGCCTCTGACTCGAACCAAGAGACTCTGGCTTGAGCAGAATTTCAAAGCACAAGAATGTTTGAAGGAGCTCTGTCCTACTGAAACATATATGCTTTTAATATATGAATTTAACATCTGACTATTCTCATGGAGGGAATAAGATGATCTCTTTTTCTCTCTCTGTCACACACACACACACACACACACACACAGTATGCTCATTTGCATTGCATATTTCATTTTAGTTATAAAGAATCCCAAAAGATTACACGCCAAATTATCATGTAATCACAACAATATCACTGACTTGGGAAATCTGTCACACTTAAAATCACAACCATTAATCATGTATATATAGTTATTGTACTACAGTGTGTCAGCTGAAATTGATGCAACGTTTTCTGAGCACACTGTGTTTGATGTTTCCACAACCACAGCTGACATGGAATTATCTTGCTTAGTAAAATCACTTCTCTTAAATCCTGCTATTAGAAGACTTCCCTGAATTGTTCACCCCCCCCCATTCAGCAGAGGGATATCCACTGGCAAATGGTAGCTTACAGCAAGTTAGCTATTTGCATTGTCTTTAATTGCAATTAGTTCTATAACATGGACATATTTAGGTTAGGAAAAATTTGAAGCAATGCAGGAGTCAGTATGTTTTTTCCAAGTGAATGCAGTACAGGTATAATGGCAACATCTGGTCTCTGGCACAACATGATCTCCATAGAAGCAATTAATTTCTTTTTTTTTTTTTAAAGGAACATCCATAAATACAATTAACAGCTCAGTGGCAGACCACTAATCTAGTACAGGCCCGCCCTTCACAGCAGTCATGAAGTTCAATTAAACTGGTGTACCGCTTCAAAGAACTGGCTCCTCAACAAGAATCAGAAGAAACAACAGAAATTTATTAAACATTAAAACACAGGCTGTACAAAGTACAGCCTAAAAAAAATCACTGGAAAATTGCTCACGAAAACTTATAACACATCAGTTTTGCGCTCCGTTAGTGAACAAGACCCAAACTTCATTGCAGTGGAGCGTCTGCTGCGACTATGCATTAATTAGAATTCTCGTGCAGCCTCGTCATCCTCGCTAAAGTGGCTTTTAACATCAGTAGACGAGACGACTTCAGAGAGGTCCAGAGAGGAACCTGATAGTGACAGTGGCTATTATGGTCTGTTGTGATTCCAGCCGCTTTAGCTTTAGTTTCTGTTTTCATTCTGTCAGCTCAGCTAGTGGATATTACAATATAATCCTTACCTTCCTTCTCTCTGTTTGAACCTGTAAAATTCCCTGAGCTGCTCACTAATGTGGGGAGGGGGTTGGGAGGTGGTTGTATTTTCAGGGAACGGACTGAATGTCTGAGCTGTGAAATCTGGGACAACTAATTCCATCACATTGAGGCGGATGAAGCGCTTCACCTGTATGAGTCTGCCGGTGCTAAAACTTTAATAGATGATTGCAGTTCATTTAATGTTCAGGTATTGAGTGAAGAAATGGGAGAAATAAGCCTAACATCACAAATAATGCAAACCTTTTAGAAAATCTTATATGAGGCTGATGCTGTAAACCATAAAAGAGCACCACATGTTTTAAAGGTTTTTGGAGCATAAAAAGAATTTTGAAGGGAAATGGGTCCACAGATTCTCATCCTGCTGTGCGTCACAGAGCCAAATATATGATAAGCAGCAAGAAACTTCAGCAGCTGCAAAATGAATTACGAGAAAAAATGTGCGAAAGGACTCGTCCTATAATGTTTGTGAATAACAAGCTGTGAGGGCAGACGTTAATCCAAAATGAGGGAAGCATGGAGTGAAACACAGCAGTAACAGCTCTGGGTAAGTGTCACTGTAGCTCCGGCAGCACCGTGTTCCGCTCAGAACCGTGTTTTCCTCTCCCTGGTACCATGACCTCCGGACAGGGTTCCATATGATCCAAAACCAGGTAATGGCATAAGCAACACAGTTAAGACCAAGCACAGAGCAGTCCTGCAGCCTGACTCTAAGACAGTGGTCGTTTTACCAGGTGCCAAAATGCAAGTGGGAAACAAACCATCTGCATGACTTTAAAACACTGCCGGGAACACACACGCACGCACACACATCTTAGTAAGATCATCCTGACTGCGGCGTGGCCTCCAGAAAGCTGGTCTTCTGAAGTATGTGCGTCACGTAGCGACAGCCCACACGTTAGCGACATGTCGTGATGTTTCCAAGATCTCAGGAGTTGAGTTAAGGCATTTAAATTTGGTTTAAAATTTTTGTCTAAGCCTCTGGAAGTGCGCAGGTATTTGCACACATCTTCTTGGGGTGTTTGATTTTGAAAAACGTTGACATCTGTTGTACAAAACACCAAAAAAGGCCAGTTCTCAGAAACTGCAGACACCTGCCTCCATGTTGTGTGTGAAGACTGTTCGGATCCCAAATAGCTCCATAGCCCTCCAAGACAAATTGTTATCAGTGTGTTTGATTATAGCATGCCGTGTAAACAAACTGTCGTGCTGTAATGAGGCAGCAGTAAACACGTGTTTAGTTACTCCTCTACTGATTTTTAATGCGACGCTGTACGAAGTTACAAACTAAAGGGACCACACCAGCTCTGCACACACCGATAAAACCACCGAGGTCAAAGGTCACACAAGCACCAAATAAGGGATTTTATAGCTGCAACCGCACATATCGCACTCGTACTCTTATACCTCACGACGTTAAAAATACTGAGCATGCCTAAAGCTTTCAGCACTCAAGCAAGATCTTTAAAAAAGTTAGTTTTTCTTCTTTTCAGCGCTCTGAGAAGACGTTTTGTAGCGGCCCTTGAGAACAGATTTAATACTTGAACACAAATATATACTTCGGCTCCTTTCTGTTAAGTCGGGAGTTTCGGTTATCTGAGAAGTACACAACATTCAAACAACGTTTGCTGACAGTACATGATGAAAATGTTTGTAACTCTAAGTCATAGCTTCACAAGCTTAATACCTCCTGACTGTAGCAGCAGTCCTACTGAGTTTTATTTGCAGGGCACGCAGTAATAACAACTGTCAGTTTGGACTTGAAAGATGCCTATTTTTATTATTTAACTCTATGTTAGCCCACACGTAAACATTTGCTATTGAGGTAATGTAATACTTATATTTTTGGTCCACAAAATCAAATTTTAGATTTTACCATTTGACTTTTTTTTTTTTTTTAATTCCCACAACACCGTGAGCAGGTGATTTTCAGGCCATCGTTAGTGGCTGAGCGGACTGCTTTCGCCTTACATTACAGCCCTGGTCACACCAGCACAGCTACTGTACACGGCAACTGGAAACAGGAGAAAGCTGGTGGATGAAGAACCAAGCTTCTGAGCTTTTATGAATTTCAACACATCATTTCAGAGTTGACCGTCACTGTTGCCCTAGCAAACAGAGCGTAACGGTACAGCTTCCGGAAACCAAATGATATTCTTGACAAAATTATGAAAAAAAAAAAACCTTGTTCGGCATAGTTTGCAAGCCCATGTGCTCTGCCGTTGACCAGCAGCAGATCTGCAACTTTCGGGACGTTACATCATTCACTCTTCTGCTCACTGAATGTCTTGGGAATAGACAGGCTGGTAAGCAGGCATGAAGAATACAAAACAGCTCAACTACTTCATACAGTACATTTCGCTGTTCATGTACATAAGTTAGCATCAGCGTTACCCCAATGCACAATAAGTGTATTTAATGCATTATTATCTGCAGTCGCTCGCTTGCTCATGGGAGGAGTACTGTACGGCCCTTGTCCACACTGTTAATTCAGCATGTGTGTTTGAGTTTCTCATCTGAGTTTGCATCTTGTATTTTTAAAACAAAGGCGATTAAACTCAAACAAGCCAAGTCACACCCCAGCAGACTCAATTTCAGCAAAATGGAGTGCATTGCAGTAAAAATTCAACATCCATATTAATAAGACAACCCATGCATGGCATTAGGTTTTGAGAAGAAAACTATATACAAACTTCATGTAGAAATTTATACAAAAAGATGGAGGAACTGTAACATGCTGTGTATCAAAATGGTTTGTTTCAGAAAGTTATGAGATGAGATAGAGCAAAACAAACGTAAATGTAAGCAAATTACTTGATTACATTACTAGCAAATGTGGATGACTTTAAGGACAACAGCTTTGGCCGATGACTAAAAATGAGCACAGATTCTTGTCTGTGAGCCACAAATGGGGTTAACACACAACTAACTGAAATGAATAGCTCTTTTGTGCACAGTATTTTAGTAATAGACACCATCCAGAAATGTGAAGTGCAAACGCCTTGGCTTTAATGCCAATCACATGACGGTCCTGACTCCGGTCCCTTTCTCCTCAGTATCTTCACACACCACTTGCTCAACACCGCTAGCTGAGCAGAACTGTCCTTTGCTGCACAAGTTTGTCAAAGACACTGCACAGAACCTTCTAAACCTCCAGGCTTATATGTTGCCAGGAACATTTTTATTAAATTTAAAATAAAAAAACTAGGCATTTTGTAATCACTTTGCCTGCAGACTCACAGAACATTTTTTGGGTTCGGTTATAGAGTGTGCCTGTTTTCCCAGATGTGTAACTTTTCAGCTAAAATTATTTTTTACACGAAGACTGCAGTTTGTGCTAATATTTTAATGGCACACACTTAAAAGCGTGTACAAACTTCAGCCGATTTGGGAAAGTTTCAAGTAATACGGAATTATCAATTTTTTGGTTGGTTGATTTTGTTTATAGTAAGCCATAATTCTGCAGTTGGAGCTCATTGAATACTGTGATGTCTGTTCTTAATTACACACACCAACAGCCAGGGATTATTCATTTCAGACAGATATAATGTATATAGATTTCTTTCCTGGCACCCCTCAAGAAACCTGCAGTATTTATAATTATATGGGCCTGCTTTTAGAAAGAGTCTAAGCACAGCTGAGCTCTTGACATCTTGGGGAAAAAAATGTAAATAAAAAAAGAATTCTGAAGTATACTCACAGCTCTTAAATGCAAAAAGGGCCCAGGAAACTTGAATGTTAAATTAAAGGGGTGTGTCTTGCTCTAACCTTCCTGTCTCCTTGCAGTAGGCTACATGAAATAGCTAACGGGTAAAGATTTTTGAAACTATACCTTATGTTGCAGAAAGACAATTTGCATCAAAATGTATATGAGTGCAACAAGCAGGTGGGACAACTCTGTAATAGTAATGCTATGAAAAACCTGTACTCTTTGAATAACTCTTAAATAACATGTGTTGCAATATGAATAGGATTATTTATCCAATATAGGTCTACTTTACACATTAGATCTGGTTATCATATTACTACTACTATAAACACCTGAAATAATATACTTGTCCTGCATTAAAATAAGTAAATGCATGATACATGCATATCAAATACTAATCACTCGACAATATAGAGTAACACAGTAATATTTCTTCTGTGGGGAAACAAGAAAAATATTCAGGTTATTGAATCACAGTGATGGTTATAATATGTTTATAGAAGCATATTTGTATTCACTCTCAGGGCAGTAATCATGCTAAGACTGGCAGGTTACAAACCAGAAATGCTGTTTTGTTATATTTGTTTTAGTTCACCAGTTTCTGTGTATTGCTATTAAAGATGCGTAACTTTTAAATTATGAACATATTCTGTGCAATTTTAACATGCTACTTAAAGAGTAAATTATTGTTGTATATTTATTAGTTTACTTTTAACACGTAGAGGTTTTGATCTGGGGTCACTGATCATAGCTGTAATATCTTAACTGAGACAGGTTGAAATTACATTCAGTGAGCCTGCTGTCCTGGTCTGTTCTCTCTGTGTGTGCTGTAGGGTAGGCTTCAGGCTCGCTCTGACCCTGAACTGCATAAGCAGTTTGGGAAATGAACACGTGTACTATATTAATAACTACAAGATTTGTTTTTGCTGCCTAGGCTGGATAAAAGGTTGAAATGGCATCACTTTTTACACTTGTTCAGCATCGCCGGCCGTGTTACTGCATTTGAAGTAAAGAAAAGCTAAACTGACAAAGCCAGTAAAACGCAGCGCCCTATAGACACAGACAGCAACCCAAAAAGAGGTTCAGTCCACTATAATGCAATATTAAAGCGACGGGAAAACAAGACAAAAGGCCATTTTTTTTGTCCTGTTCCTGACTATCTCAGATGACAGAACAGATGGTCATGTTGTGATAGCTTTGCAACAGGGGAACACTGTTGTTCTCTCAACAGCCTGCAGACAGCAGGAAGGCTGTAATGTGAAAACTGGAGAGGGACTCCTCATTTCTCTGCTTATCCTCTGAGCTCATGGCTCTCTGCGAGAAGGTGTCGAAATTGAGACACCCGCCCCGACTCAGTACGCCAAAACCTTGGCGATGATTTTTGATTTTGACTGAGGAATTTTATCAGGTGTTCCAGCTCCATTTATTTCACCTTCATTTTTTGTGCATGTTTGGGTTTGCGTGCACATGTGTGCACACGTATGTTGGTACGGACAGATGAAGGACAGGCTCATTATCATGTGACATTTATTCAGTACTCCACAGATTGGCTCCTTTATCTTAATGTCATGTTTGCAAATATAGAACTATAGTTGACGATAATCACACAGCATGCAATGTTATCTAAGCTTATTGGCAAGTTTAATTTTAATTTATATTTAGAAATATGAGGTATCTCATTTACATAAAATCTGCCACTATTTTACCCCAAAGCTGCATTATTGTACCAAACCCTGGTAATCAATTCAGTTCACACATATTATCTAACAATAATAATTTGGACTTTTCAATGTTATAATCTTTGAATACATTCCTCTGGTGACTTCTGACACATGGGACCACATGTGGTTCATCTAGCATCTTACCAATAACCAGCAATGTCAACAATTATTGGTTTAGAGCAATAATTAAATTGTGCTAGTGCTTTGAGGCTTGAGGAAGTCATTTTGGGGAAGACTTTACGGGGGCCAGATTTACAGACTATGGACTGCATGTGGTTAATTTGTTAAAATTAATCTTGAAGTACTGTGCACCAGTAACTGAGAACACATAACAGATTTGAAAATTCTGCTCAAGCGTTTAAGGATACTGCGCTGTTCCTTCCGACGCTGAAAAATTTGTCTCGCACTTCTCCGGTTTCGCGCCCCCGCCCGCTCACTTTCTTCTCGGCGATGTGAGTCACAGGGGCCACAGGCAAGTGGAGGTGCAGCACATGCAGGGGTGCGGGTGGTGAGCGACCCACAGATGCAGCACAGCTTTCTGCTTGTGCACCGGGCAGCCAGACACAAGCTGTCCGGCTGCTATGGTGACTGTTCTCCAGGCAGGAGTCGCAATCAAGGCCTTCGTAACTTTACGTGTGTACACCGGATTGCGCGATGATTGCTTACTCTGTGATTAAACAATAAAAAAATCTTCCATGCTTTTAAACGGGGCAAACTGCATGATGGGCTTCTGATGAGCAGTGCTTGGACAGTAATGATGTGGTTGCACAAGCATTCTGCCTTGCTTCAGTTCAGATTCCCTGCCTCACATAAGCAGATCAGCGATAATGTTTTGTAATATTTCATAATTTCCAAAGCGTCGGCCTTCACCGGCTGAGTCGGAAATTATCACTCAGGACGCTAAGAGAATATAACTGATTTTCACTTGATAGCGTCTCAAGATGTTCCAACCATGGGATTTAGAAAACTAAAGGGCTGGAGTTCTCATGCTAGTATATTGGTTTTGCTTCAACAGAGCCTCATGTTGTTAAGCTAAGCAAAGCCATTACTACTGTTCTCTAAGCAGTAGGAGGGTGCCCCTCTTAGGTAATCAACTCTACAAAAAGAGGATTTTTAACTACTTTAAATGCATCCAGCACCGACAATATATCCATGACAATGTTTGTGTATTATTTATAACAGAGAACAGAACAGCACAATAAAAATACACTAGCATCAAAGAAACACAGCCAAGAAAGGATGAAACAATCCAATGTATTTTTATGTATGTATGTATGTATTTTCATGTATGTACTGTATGTATGTATATTTTTAACTATGTATTTGTATGTATTTTTAGAGAAAAGTAAACTCAGATATGCATTTCTGGGGGTTTAGTCAAAATGCCCTGTTTCTTCCCACAGTACCGAGACATGAACACCAAATGAACTGGTGACTGTAAATTAACCATGGTGTATTCTGCACATGCTTGCATGCCCTGGGCTGGACTGGAACCCCATGCAGCATGTATGCTCTTCTGCATCCTGTGTTGCATAGGTTACAGTCCAATTCCCCTGTGATTCTGACCTGGACAACCGGCTAAAAAGGAAATATAAAATGAATGAAGAAATCAGATACCTCTTCCTTTAAATAATCTCTTAACTGACTAAAACTCATGAAGTTCAAATCAAATCAAGTTAATGCACTAACAAAAAAAAAAAAAAAACAGAGCAGAACTACATTAAGGCTTTTAAGGTTTAATTTAATTTCTTATATTGGTTCCAAATAACTATCTTCCCATTCAGCATGATTTTGACACACATCAGAATCATTGCGATATCCTTTGACTTTAAGAAGGTCAGTTCATTGCAAATGAGCATTTGGCTTTAATGTTTTGCAGAGATGTAATTAAGCTCAGTGAGAAAATGAGAGCCTTGGAGAACATCAGCACATCAGTTCAACACAGAAACTCTTTCACCACAAATTGTTTTTTGTGTGCCAAGTATAAACCACAGATTTGACATCGCTGTCAGGACCATCATAATGGCTGCTCTTTTACACAGAAGTCTGAAGATAGTTCTTATGCCTTAGAAATGTAACTTACAGGTCAATGTCACATGTAAATGTGTACTTGGAAATATAATTGATAATAAATATGTTATGTATTTAAAAATGGTACGTATTATAAAATTACATACATGACTGGACTAAATTATTATATGTTTCCTTATCGAACTAGTGGAGGCTTCGTTGTTCATGGTATGCGGGTTTGCCCCCCCCAGTAATGTACACACATCACTGTACTGGTGGGTGTAACGTGTCCTCTGTTTGAGTTTGACTCATCACCATACACAGAGCTGTGTCGCCTCCCATGTTCCAGTTCCTGTTTCCTTTCTTCGTTTACGTTGGCATGTGCTGTCATCTTTTTTCACCCCCTGTTCAGCTGCTCTCACTTTGTGCCCTGATCTCCTCAGCACCCACTTGGATGCCCCTTGCTGATGCTGCTGTCTCTCCAGCTCTCATTTCACCCAACGACTGTTAAACCCTCCCTCCCCCCTGATTCTTTTTCCATCAAGTCCCATTTTCAGCGCCCTCCTGTTCTCAGCCGTTCGACCCGCTCCTCCGTCCTGTGTGACAGTGAGGTGGAATTGCCTCAGAACATGGCCAAAATCTGAGCGCAGCATTGCAGGTGGTGAAAGCCCAACTAATCTCAGCTCCATCCTCATCCTCCTCTCTGTTCCGTTACGGCCCCTTCTCTAACCATTAAAAGAAAAAAGAGAGGAAAAAAGAGAAGATGCACGTCTTCACACCTAGACTGAAGCCTCTGCTAACAACTCTTTCCGGCTGTTTTCCCACATCCCTCCTCACATTCCCAATTCCACCATCTTCTCTCCTCCATGCCTGCTGTTGGAAATTGGCTCTTTTCATACCTTCTACAAATGCCAAAAATCACTTATTTCTCCTTTCTCTGTCTGTCCATGCTTCTCAGCACAGGGTACAGCTACAAACTGAAAGCCACAAAATGCACTTCATCTCCAATGCTGGCCACTGTTGGCTTATCCAATTTTTAAAAGATAGCTCATATACGCAGAGGCCTGTTCTACCTAGACTTTACCAAGACTCAGCCTTTCTGTCGCCTCTTATTTGTAATATTTTTGCTCAACTTTTTCTCAAATGACTACCTGACTCACTTAAGCCACCAAACAGCCTTTGGACAGTCCATATATTTATACAAGTTCTCTGCCTCCTTCCACACACCCATCACTGTATAGTCTTTACTTTGGAGGGACATTTTTGCATTTGAGTCTGTTGCTTGCAATCTGCTTTCCCATGGACCAAAGAACTTTTTTTAGCTTTTTAAAATTATTAATTATATGTGTGTATAAATTAATGCCTGAAAGATCTATAATGAAATAAATGTGAAAAGTAAAGGAGAAAAACAATGTCATATTTCAGTCGAACCTGATCTAATTGCACTGTATTGCAGTTTGACTAAAAACAACTGGTTTGCACATGACTATTTTAAGATAAAATGATATAAATCCATGATTATGGCCCTTGACATATTTCATTGACCTGTCAGAACCTATTTAAGTCCATTGTTTACGGGTAGAAACAGTCTATGTCAACATAAGTTGAAAATGGCGTTTATCCAATTTTGAGGTCAAACTATTCAACTAATGAAATCTAGTACTAGTGAAATCATATAATCCTTCTGAGATGATGGACAAACAGTTCATGTGTCCAGTTCACCACTGTGAGAGCGACGATTACTATTACAATGTTTTGACAATCTTTCATGATCATTTCTTTACTCTTGATATGTTGTCAGAGTATTCATTTTCCAATTCCCTTATGTTACTGAATTACAAACCCTCCATTTAAAAGTTGTTCTCTACAATTCTGATTTCAAATCCCAGAACCTCCAAGCAATTTTAATGTGATATGACTTTACATTAATATATTCTTTAAAAAAATTAACAGAAACACAGCGTTCGTACAGTAGGACCTCGGTATCCACTGATTCACTCAACTGCGGCCAACGGCGGGGGAAAAAAAATTAATCACATATATATATTACCAGACGCTTTTGTCCAAAGCGACTTGCAAATGAGTAACATTACACATGCATATTAAAACGAGGTTGACAGTATGCGGGAATCCAGCTAACTGTAAGTGCTGTCCTTTGGTAAAAAGTGCATAATATTCAGTTTAGCAAGACTGTATAATGAATAATAAAACAAGTAACTTAACTGAAAACAAGCCAATCCACTACAGCGAACCTTAAAAAAATGCACTATTCTGGTAGTGAAAAAATGATAACGTTATAATTACAAGTGAGTAATTACAACCGAACAATGTGTGTCTTCCAGGAAGTTGCTTTTATTTTGTTTTTAATTCCAAAACCAGAGACTTCCTGTCAACGTCTTGGCTCTTTGCTTGTTCTTCAGTCCAGTGACTGGCATTCCCGAAGACCTATGGGCATTCTCCAAGTTAGTCCCACGAATGCTCAAGGAGAGGAACAGACACAGAAACATAAAGCAAATATGATTGGGAATGTAACAAAGGGTTATCATACGGTGTTCGCTCTAATACGCTGTTTCAGCCAACTGCGATAAAGCTTGGAAAGTAATACCCGTGGATATGGGGGTCCAACTGTATAAGTATTAAACAAGCAACACTTCCTTCTGTGTTGTTTAGGACATAAAATCATACTACGTATTCTCAGCTTGCCTGAAATCAGGTTTTTGACAGGGTTGTTGCTGGACAGCCACGTTTTTGTTGTTGAACCAGTCCAGGCCTACGTTGACCTTGTGTTTGGCATTGTGGGTGACCTGATTTACCTTGTACTTCTCAGTATGGTAACTGAACCAAGCGAGCCCACTGGGATCTTCTTTTATGCATTTTCTTAATTTATGCACGAGTAATACTTTAAGTTCATTGGAACATTCTTTACTCTTCATTTACACCAGGTGTCGTGCAGATTTACTACCTGAATAATGATCACTTAACTGCAGGGTTTTTATGCAGAAATTGTAGCAGTCATTTTAACTGTAAATGCTAATTGGGAAGCGACTCTTCTTAAAGCTTTTTTGTGCAAATTTAAACACAGATCTTCCACACGGGCACCGAACACTTTGAACACATGCAAAAAGTACATCTCATTTTTTGTAAAAGATATTTTTATCTATTGTAAAACATTATATGAAAATATTTAATTCAGTATTCAGTAAAAAAAAAGAAAGATTGAATATTTGTGTGTGTGTGTGTGTTTGGTTTATTAATTATCGTGACACTCCAGAAGCTATTTAATGCTGGAGTAAACGCAGAATAAGAAATCTGTAAATAAAATGCAGTCACTTCACAATAATATTCTGTCCCTGAATACAAGGGGGTAAAGTTAAAATTACATGACGATTCCAGCTTTAATTTTCTGTTTTGAGCTCAATTCATCCATTAATTATTGTTATTGCCTACTTAAACCATTATCCCAACAGACAGTCCCAGTAGTTTATAAATGTGCAGATTTTATTAGGGCAGATCTGATTGAGCCCCTTACTAAATAGTGTGTCTGCCGGAACTCTTCTGCGCTGCAAACAGATAATTTTAATTTTAAAAGTCCATCTCCCAAACCAACATACTACTCAGAGGTGCTTCATTTAATTAGCGCTGTCAGCTAATGAGTGGCCTGCTCACGGTGGTCAGATAATGACCGAAGTCTTGCTGGCAGTGCCTCACTGTTAACTTTGGGTATATTTATTCATTATTTCCTCACCATGCCTCACTCGCATTTTGTTCTAGAGTTCTATTTTTGAGCCACAACTGTAAAATGCATTTATATTTCAAAGACATGTACGTGGCTTGACCAACTGTGTAAAAATGGCATAAGAGGTGAGCACATGGATAACTGCAACATCCAAGGGTTTACTTTTCCAAATCATGACCCTGGCACATGCTCACTGATTTACTGAAGTACCCAACATCATGCGGATTACATGTAGGCCACATGTGGAGCTTGGCAGTATACTCTAAAATATTCAGTTTTATTATTTCTGTGCAGATGGGACTGCAGAAAAAAGTTATTTAACCATATTTTTTTAATATATCGTGTCTGCATCACTGATTATCATGCAGCACACCACAATGTAAGTGTCATGTTAATCTGCATTTTGATTTATGGATGCCGGGAAAAGTGCCACACGGGGTGTCGTTTAAGAATCTTTGGTGAAATGTAACATTTCCCAGCATTGCGGTGAGGAAATCACACGGGTTTTTGGGTAGCTTTAAAACCACAGTGGCTAAATTTCCACAGCTAGAATCACACAATGAAGATGAGGAACAAGAAGTACGATGATGATGAAAAAATATTTTCACTGCAGTTCAGCAGCAATGTTTATCCCAATTACTCGGGAGTCTCTCTTGTCGTATTATTCCTGATGAATTATTCATGGAATAAGACCCGATTTCCAACTTACAGTGCAGCAGTGTAGCGAGTGTAAGTACAGTAGAAGATGTGAAATGGACAGCATGATTCTCATTTTAAACACTCCAGCTTATGGCTTCTTAATACAGATGTTAGAATTAATGTTTTTCCTAGTGCACTGTGTTTACCCTGTTTTTCAATTTGAAAAAATTCTGTTTAGAATGCCATAAATTCAAACACGTTTCTTTATATATATATTATAAACATGTTGAAATTTATGTGATTCTAAATACATACATATATAGTCAGCAGGACCCATTTTGGTGTGGCAAAATGTCCTTCCTATCATACCACCTGTCAAACTGAATCATGTCCTAAACAGACATGAATAAAAATGTAATTTACATCGATTCTCAACATTGTTTGACAAAATAATGATAAAATAAAATAGCACAAATTTCAGCCAGAGTGAAACGGCTGTATTACCTTCCATATAAGTGGAAAAATACAATTGCAAATCCTGAAATACCTTGTTCTATGTAATAATCTTGGAATAGAAAATATGTTATGCAGGAGGAAATGATACTGATGTTCCTATGTTGGTCTCCTCATTCAGAAGGACCCAGCCAGGTCTACAAGAATGTCCAGGTTCTCCTTACACAGAAGCCAGTCCCAGTGCACTAGGCAGTGTGTGGTACTGGTGTAGCATTTTGAAGGCAGTTTTTTTTTTTATCACATTTTGCTTCTTTTTTCCCTCTTTCACTTATTCTTTTTCACACAGTGAAAGCCATAATTGAAGGAGAAGCGATGACATGTTGATGTTTATGAGTACAACACAGCATCTCTGTGAGATTCTGTTTAAACTCAAGGTTATAGTGAAGCGCACATGAATCGATACAGCTACAAATAAGCAATATTATATTTTTCTGGCATTGTGGTATGACTTGTGTCTACAAAAACTAGTTTATACAGAAAACACCTTTCTATTTTAATCGGTGTCAGACTTCATTCCATAATTAAGAAAAAACAGGGAACATAAACAATGTTGCAAGGCTCAAACAAACATTCGTTTTGGTTACATTTTTATATAATTTGCTCTTTATCTTCAGTAAGTGTTATTAAATGATTGTGTAGACATGGGAGATAGCTGTCAACACCACAGGCTAAAGGCACGAAAATCTCTGTAACCCGTTCCAAGCGAGAAATTGTACAATCACAGCGAAGGTGCGGATCTTCAAATCTTGTTAAAAGCAATTTCCAGAGAGGAGGACGGCCTTTGGAAAGCTGTCACAGAACCAGCTCCCACTCCTACATGGATTAGGCGCGCAGGTGGTCGCTGAATTTCACAGCTGAGTTCCAGTCTCTTGCAGGTTGATTTATTCCTGTGGCCCTCATAGTTGGTGCTTATTTCATTAGACAGACTGGACACTGAGCTTAATGTCGATTTGAGAAGATTAGCTGCCATTACATCAAGTGTCCTTCCTATAGTCCAAAACTGTGCAGACGTACCACTGAATGACCAATGAGTAGAAAACGGTTGTTATTGTCGTTAATATCTTTACATTTGACTTTTTTTCTTGCATAAATAATATTGTACACAAAACCAATACCATAACTGATTTCAGAACCGTTGACCTGCTTAGCATTTTCAATGCCAGCGTCAATGACTCTTCAGGTAAGAAAACAGAATACGTGAGCATGGATGCTGTAGAGGAAGACGCGTGTGAGTTTTAAAGTTCTTATCAAAGTAAATCTAAATCCTACACTTACATTTTTCAGGCGCCTCCAGGCAACATTCTGCATCTGGGAACAATCTGAGCCCATGACCTTGAGAGGCAGCTCAGTTAGGTTTGTTTTGCTGAGCTAAATCTTAGCTAGCATTTAATCTATAGTGGGATTTTTCCACAGCTTTGTAATACTTAAGTTTTTTTTTCACCCACACGGTGTTTAAAATCATATAAAACATTCTGCTGCACGCAACTTTCTTGTGTCTTTCCTGAAATTGGCTGGTAAAGCATTTTATGTGGCATGAATGTTTGCGTGTTATGTGTACAGTAAATGTTTCTTTCAAATGTCCAAACAGACATGACATTGTGTACACTATGTATGTAGCTTGTAGGAGTTATACAGTAAAGAATTTATTGAAAATAATGTATTCTGTTATTCTACGGACCTTGATTTATTAACTCTATTTGATTCCCAAAAACTGCAGAAACCTTAACAATGGTGTCTGCTAGGTCTAATAATATGACAGATTTTTCAATTTAATGGCAAAATCCTTTCAAGTTTTAGTTGACAAAAATTAGTCTCCTACAGTTCTCTCCATTTACAAACGTGCTCAAAAATCCAGACACAAAGCTGATGTAAAGGATGTACTGGCAATTATACAAGGAGGAGTGCGTTTCTCTGAAGTTCCATTACTCAAGTGTCTGTTGTGAATAATCGCGCCATTCTGAAAGTGTTTTAAATATTACACTCATGGAATTTCAGTGAATATTACCACCAACTATTTTCACTGCCAGAGCACATCCCAACGTCCTTCTGTCATGTTTACATCATTCTTTAGTGGCTACAAGCACATTCCTACATACAGAACATCTAACCAACAACTTTCACTACAGTACAATGATGTATAGACTATACCTGTGTTTACATACACCTGTGAGGTAAATATACAGAATACATGTTTCTCAGTATAAACACAAAAAACAACGCTACCTGAAAAATGTTCACACATACCTCTGGCTTTGTAACAAACAACTGAACTGTCTCTCAGGTTTCCTTTATTTTAGATGAAGCAGTTAGATACGCAGGCTTTTCCAAACCTTCCCAACATAAGGACCTGTCCTGCAGTGTGTTACACCCATTCAGTCAAATTACAGTCACGTCACTTCTGTATGTCAGTGCGTTTTTTGTTAATTTTCTTAACACTTTCTTACTTATCCTAGGGATTATTTATTTATTTATTTATTTATTGTTTTTCCCCTTTTCATTCATTCATTCACTCATTTTCTTAACCGCTTAGTCCTGGGTCTAAGGGTCACAGGGAAGCCTGGAGCCCATCCCAGAGCACAGGACACCCAGGGCAGGGGACACCCAGGGCAGGGCGCCAACCCACCACAGGGCTCCCCTTTTCATGTTGAGCTTAAATTCCTGGAAGTACTGGAAGAAGAATTTATTTCTAGGCCTGCATATTTCAGAGTTTTTGAGACTTGTACTTGTGGGTAAAATTCTTCTTTTCTCCAACTCTGACCCTTGTTGGCAGTCTTAAGCTATGTTACAATGTTCCAAGGTTAACTATGTGCACTTCTGTTACTTCTGCCTAGACTGTTTAGCAGGGAGAATGCACTGTAGATCTTCCTTATCTGATTGGATCAGACTGGTCCCGTTGTCAGGCAGAAGAATGCGCAGCCAAAGGTTTGAGTTTTCTTAACCCTATCTGTTAAACTACTGCAATTAATGTATTATGTATTAGCATAGTTGAACATCTATATGTGTGCAATGCTGACTGGTGCTTTTTGAACTCAGTAGGGCAGCCAAAAGTCATTCCGAAGAAGAGCATTGAACTGCTGATCTTCCTGCCACTGGTGGTGTAGTTACTGTTTTTATATTCTGGTAGTACTTTCTAAAAATATTTAGAAATGTATTTTATATTCTTTAAGCATACAAAATATTAAATGATATATTACCTCTGAAAATAAACATTTCTATACGTTCATATTTTAATGAAATATTCTATAGTCTTCAAGAACAAATAAATTTAATCATTATTCAATATTCTAATACATTTCTAATTATAAATGAACCCATTGTTAATAATTTTTCAACATTCCTTGAAATTATTAAAATGCTTTGACAACTTGAAAATTATTTATAAATCTGCAATCCTTGCACTACGTATACTTCTGCTCTGATATATAGGAAAATATACTAGGAATTAAAAAAAAAAAAACATATTCTATTGTACCCAGCATTTTTATTCTGATTGTTAAATAAGATATTCTTCAAATGGCATACTGTATAATGGCCCATCTTTCCCACTGGCTCACAATGCTTAGTTTGCTGTCTTCATCAGTTCAAGACACCTAATGGATATTGATCAAATTATGATCTTTTTTTTCAAAATATGATGAGCCATTCCATTTCAAGTTATAAAAAAGGAATATTACTCTAATATTTCCCAAACGTTTGTATGCATGAAGGAAGCTTCCAGCATAAGCAGCCCTGTATTTTCACTAACAGTCAAAATGGATTTTGTTCAGATGATGACAGTCAAGAACCAAATGAATCTGGTTGGTGCCCCAGCACAGACATTATGTTCTTGCAAATCATACAGAACATTTCAAGTATGATCCAATGATCATATCTATAGCACAACTTCATCCAAACATTTATGTCTGTTACATAGCAGTCACAGTCTTGCTTCATGAGCATGTAACAAGGTTCAATACAACTGACATGAGCAGACATCCAAGCAGCTATGCTGGATTCCTGTAATGCATAAATTATTCACATTATGTCAATATAGCAACTACATTTAACAAAATGTGAAACCTTTACATAACATCCAGTTGTAATGTTGGCCTGTCTGTCCATTACTATAATCTAAAACCAAAATTGAACTGTGCTGTTCTACCTAAATAAACCACTGGCCATTCCCCACCCCCCTTCCACAATCTGTTTAGTAAAATAGAGAGACATTCTACCTATTCTGCATTCTGTTTTCAAGAAAGATGGATACGTCTGTAGCCCCCACACAATGGGTAACCCGCCTTCTGGGGCGTTGTGCAAACACACGTGACAGACACATGAAAGCCGCAGGCGGCGTTAACATGGAAATGATGTGCCAAACAATAATCCTGTGAGAGCTGCCTTGAAAATGTAGGAGGAGAGGGGCTTATATGGCGTGACATCGGAACTGACTCATAACGGTGCTAAGCAATGTTCCGATGTTTAGACCCTCGTTTCTGTGACAATGTCTCAAAAATCTCTGAATGACAGATTTTGTGGGAGAAAAAAAAAACTGACCACGTACATAATTGCCAACATTGTCACTGAAAATATGTATATATACTGTGTACATCTCTTCCTAGACGTCATTCTGTGGACGGGAATGCAAGCGTTTTCTCTTAAGAGGGCAAACTGTTGAAACCTTGTGGAGTGCTCTTCTATTTTGGCCCCGGGGACATATGTAACCAAATCCATGAATATCAAACAACTGACGCACTGAACTTCCTCCAAAACACTCTGGCCGATGGGTGATTTTTCATTTGTTTCACTCGTTTTCCTCAAAGGACAGAAAACACAAAGCTGCCTTTAATCAATTCCTACCTATCCTGCATGGTGAAAAAAAAGAAGAAAAAAAAAAACAATTTCTCTTCAAGTATTGGCGGCAGTTAGTATTACGAGTGACATTTCCATCAGTGCACTTGCTTTGTGTTTTGCGTGTATTAATCTGTTTCAGGTAGACTATTGGCATTTCATTATCCTCTTTTGACCACTGTGATGCCAAGGTTGCCTTGTTCAGGCAAGTTAAAAAAAATCTGTGAATAAAAGGCAAAGTCTGCAAATTCTAATCCCTTCTCAAGTTCGAAAGCACTGTTTAAAAACAGAGCTTTGCACATACAATTGAAATATTTACAGACACAAGGTCACCAATATAAGAGCTTGAGCTCATGTGCTGAAGGCGTATTACTAATAATCAAACACAATACACACTACTACTGGTATACAAACTTTATGTCCCAATGTAGTCTCATATTTTAATGTGTGTTTGTGGTGGAGAGAGATCTGACTCGGTCGCATTGCAGCAGTCTATCTCTTTAACTACATCTGATTCCAGGCCTGCATGTGGCATACACACCTGTGCCAAACGATTATCGCAGTGACCACTGACGGGCCGCGTTCAGGTACCACGCAATCACCAGCAGCACACGTGTGTGCAGAAGACCGGATTATTTGCATGCTCTGCAGCCCATCATCTCATTAGAGGAGCTAATCTGGACCGACACCGGGGGCTCTGTTCCGAGCCCGCCCGCGCCTTTGGCACCCTTCCACACCCTCTGCTTCCCAAATGCATGGTAATGTCCAATTAGATACCCTCCCATCATGCTCCAACCAAAACAAACAGGGAAAAAGAAACAACAGCATATGAACTCACGCTTTTGTAGTTTGTCACTCACCGCTGCATAATTCACAGTTCAACATTTTTCATTCTGTTCCTCACTTAATTCTCTTTGTCATTTATTTTTGTGATGCAACTTACACTTACAGACCACTTTATTAGGCACGTCTGTTCAACTGCTCGTTAATGCAAATATCTAATCAGCCAATCATGTGACGGCAACTCAATGCATTTAGGCACGTAGACGTGGTCAAGATCTGCTGAAGCTCAAACTGAGCATCAGAATGCAGAAGAAAGGTGATTCGAGTGACTTTGAACATGGCATGCTCATTGGCGCCAGACAGCCTACGCTGATTTATTGAGATTTTCATGTACAACCATACAGAGAAAATATCTAGTATGCAGCAGTTCTCAGGGCGAAAATGCCTTGTTGATGCCAAAGATCAGAGGAGAATGGCCAGACTGGTTTGAGCTGATAGAAAGGCAACAGTTAATCAAATAACCACTCTTTACAACCAAGGTATGCCAAAGACCATTTCTGAATGCACAACATGTCGAACCTTGAAGCAGATGGGTTACAGCAGCAGAAGACCATGCCAGGTACCACTCCTGTCAGCTAAGAACAGGAAACTGAGGCTATAATTTGGGCCTCTTAGTACCAATTGAGCATCATTTAAATGGCGTAGCCTGCCTGAGTGTTGTTGCTGACCATGTCCATCCCTTTATGACCATAGTGTACCCATCTTCTGATGGCTACTTCCAGCAGGATAACAGACCATGTCACAAAGCTAAAGCCATTTCAAATTGGTTTCTTGAACATGACAATGAGCTCATTATACTCAACTGGTCTCCACAGTCAACAGAGCTCAGTCCAGCAGAGCACCTTTGGGATGTGCTGGAACGGGAGATTCGCATCAAGCATGTGCAGCTGACAAATCTGCAGCAACTGTGTGATGCTGCCGTGTCAATATGGACCAAAATCTCTGCTGAACATTTCCAGCACCTCGTTCAATCTCTGCCACAACAGATTAAGGCAGTTCTAAAGACAAAAGGGAGCCCAACCTCATACTAGTAAGTGTACCTAAAAAAGTGGCCAGTCAGTGTATGAAGTAGTTATGCAAATTAATATCTGAAGTGTGTTGGAAAAATGGAAAACAATTGCTAGAAAGCATGTTTTCTTTACTGCCAATTTACAGCTACTGCTTGTGTCAATTTGTCCCCTGCACACCCTGCAGTGACCAAAATAAAAGGGCACGTTCTCCCCCAGGTCTGTCAAACTGTCAGCAACTTAAACGCATCTCCCTCCTCTTATACCTTCACAGAGCTATTGGGTAGAATTGCCTAATTGCACTCGGAGACAAACCAGGCTCACGTGTGCGGCCCTAAACTAATCTCAGGGTTGACTGATCAGCTCTCGTCAGCGCTCTGCTGGGAGCAGGGAGACGTAATAGGGCCACTGAATTTGGCTCCGGTGATAAACGAGCGACTGGTTAAACGCTGCAC
This sequence comes from Chitala chitala, assembly GCA_025773905.1. Classification (NCBI taxonomy): domain Eukaryota; kingdom Metazoa; phylum Chordata; class Actinopteri; order Osteoglossiformes; family Notopteridae; genus Chitala; species Chitala chitala. The sequence continues at coordinate 8,636,428 of JABJVR010000087.1, forward strand.
AGGGAAGGAGCGGCACATCCAGGGGAACGGAGGAGGCAAACGAGGCGTGCCGAGGTGCCTCCGTGCAGTTCGACAATGGCTTTAGCAGGACTGGTAATGTGGTAGGAGCACAGCGTCTAGTGGGACGGAGCTGCAGACCAGCGCTCCGCAGACCGTGGGCTCCCCAGTCGAACAAATGCACTTGGTGCAGTGAAAAACGCACGTGCCAAAAGTCAGCTTTCAACCCTTATCGCTGTCAATACCGACACCGGCCCTGTCTGAACAGGCAATTACAAGTTTAGGGCTAGCCTTTTGTCACATCAGCCCCCCCCCCATCCCCCCCACACACACACACCCACTGCCTGTCGAACATCACCGGGCACTTCAGTTGTTAAATGACTTGGGCGAAGGGCAGTAGTTTCCACATGTCAGAGGCAGCTGTGGGCGATGTAATGCTGATATCCTCCTGCCCTTAACCCTGACACGTCACCCTTTTCAGCAATGCTAAACTTAGCCCCCACATGGGAGCACAGGGTTGCTCTTCATTAGGGCTGGAAATGCGCATTAATTACTGCAGTAGATACTAACTTATTCACAGGCGCCTCTTCAGTCATCTTGGCCTCAACTTTAGCAACACAAATGAAAATATGAAGAGAAAATCCCCAAGGCTGACCCATATATTACAGGCAGCATAGATGGTTGTAACATTTCATTTACTGAAGACAATGAGGGGAGGTCCTGAAGGGCTTTTCTTGTAGTTTTATTGAAAATGCTATGCTCAAAACCTCAACAGACACCTGAGATATATAAAGGGCTGCTAGGAACTGTATACCAAGTACTCAATATGTCACTTCAAACAAGCACAACATTACAATATTTATAACGCTGAGTTACATAACATTAATGTCCCCATTATGTCACGTTACAAAGATGAATGAATATGATTTGTAGTGAACATGAAAAATTTACATGAACAATGTGCACAAATCACAAAAGCAGAGGTATTATTTTTGATTAAATCCCATCAAAGCACCTAGTGTTGATACCTTTATATAAAAACCTACGTGGAGTAATTTTGAGCTAAAATAATTTCTTGCTGGAACAGAAACTACGGTAATAATCTTGATGTGCAACAGTTCCACGCTAAACAAAAGGGATAGAACCACTAATTCGTTTCCATCATGCATTGGAATGGTAGTTGATAGGTCTGCATAAAGGAGCCTTTACCATCTAAAAAATGTGGCAAGTCCAAATAATACTTTTTACAGTACATATAAGACAATAAGCAGCCTTATTCTTTTATCCCAAATACACTTTCACATCAGCAAATGTAGCACTGCCGCTATTTGCTTTATGTGGTCTTAAATAGAATGGAGTGATTTTACTTTCTGTTAAAATGTTCCACCCATCCCCCCATGGAGCATTTCCCCTTTCTGGCACTGCCACTCTGCAAGGCTGAGTGCCCTCTTGTTACAGTAGTTTGCAAAGTGTTACAATTACATTATAGCACTATTTAGCTGTTCAGTAAAAGCTTTTATCTAAAGGAATGTTAATCACACCAACGTATTTGATGATGGTTTAACGAAAAAGTGCATCACACAATGCTTAACTAGGAGGCTCTGAGACCTAAAAGGTTGGCTTTATGTTGACATTTCTGGCTAAAATAAATATGTAGTTAATTCTGGTAGGCAAGCAATGCAGAATTGAAATAAAGCTAGCAGCATTTTGCATCACGAGAGTCGTGTCCACCTGTCATCCCATTTAGAATGTTGTTTCATGATAAAGCAGAACTTACTGTACAGTTTGGACCAACGTTTGTCCTGTGACTGAGTCACAGCACCGTGAGCATCGGTTTCAAAGGTCCAGCAAAGGCAACAATCAACATCTTACCTGGAAGAGAAGAAAAAAGAAAAGGAAAGGGTTAGGAGGAAGGATACAAGATGAAATGATACGTTAGTTATTCAGCTGTCATCGAAATCCACGCAATGCCCCTGCCTCGACAGCAGCCTGAGATCTTTTTCCACAAGTGGATTATTTGCAGGTGAAGACAGATGTTTTGAAAGCCGCCAGCATGAATCCAGGCTAACTAAACAAAACGAGAATCCCTGCACTGATACGGAGAGTGACAAGAACCTAACTTTCTCATCCTTATTTGGAGTACGTATAAGAAATGTCAGTTCACCACTGCAGGAGCCAAAGATCGATCCTTGCTCTCAGCAGTAAGACGCTCCAGAAAATGAAAAAAAAAACTAATTTCAGACAAACACTTTATTTTCTGATGTCACAGGCAAGCATATAGCTGTCGAACATAATAACGTAATGGAAGGGAGGGAAAAACTATTCACAGATTAGACGAACTTTGACCTTGATAGAACGTGGCTGAGGCCTTGACCTGTTTACTCCATTGTTCACTTCTTAATGGCCAGGCAGTTGCCTGCTGAGCCATGGTGTGGTTCCACACTGCTGCAGTATGGCTGCTGTTAGTTCCAGCTGAGGACAATAGATGCTGTCGCAGTCATGCCACATCCAGGAGAGCGGCCCACACACCACACCATCCTGTTATGCGTCATGATTCCTGCCTAATCGCTTGGCAAAAGCAAGGCTGTCTCCCCCCTCCACACACCCCCGAGGTGACTAAGCAGGGTGTCAGCTGTCCCTGAAACCAGGGCCGCATACCGCTGCGCCTCTGAGACGCGGAAAACACGCCATCTCTCATGCATTTCCCATGATGCTTCGCTGTGCCCATTAGGGCTGAATAAACATAATCAGAACCAATGCACACTGATTTTGCCACTTGTTTATAAATTGGTTTAGAAATTTTCTATTTTTACCACGTTAACATGTTTGACCAGCTCACTACAGATTATTGCCACAACCAAGGCAATCATGTTTAATGGTGTCATACAACAAATTTTGTGCTTTTTCATACTTTTTCTATTATCATTTTCCTTTGGATTATGGAGTGTAAGTAAATACTTAAAGACAAAAAATATTTTTAATCCCAGAACAGTTACAACACAAATTTTTGAAAAAACGTTGAGGAAGGTAATCTTTTTTTTTTATCCATACATCAGTTCTGAGATGAATACTGGGATTGTGGGCTATTCTTACAAACCTAAATGATTTACATTTGCTTGTCATGGCATTACTAAACTTGAACTGTGTTACATTACATTTATTTAAGTAGTCTTTGCAACACAATTCAGTATTTACCCTTTGCTTATCACACAATACCCAAGAATGAAATTACATTAATATAATTATTTTAAAAGATTAGAATGTTCTTGATTATACAAAAACATCAAACATGAGCTTCGATAAAATAATCAGAAAATAGGGGACATTATAATTGCACTTACAGATGTATAAAAAGTGTGTGCCTTTTACATTCCAGAGTGGCACTGTCTTCAACAGTAAATTAACTTATCAGTAAGTAAGTAGCAAGTGAGACTATCAAGTGACACTATGACAGTAATTACAGTGCAACCGCTAGGTTACAGATTGTTAAATGAATGTGTTTCATTTATATTCAAGGCATTAAACAAAATATTTTTTTAAATTCACCATATATAAAATGAGATTAGCACAGTTTGTGATTACGTTTTTCAGATGAACAGAATACACTGCGTTACAGTACAGCAAAAGGTGCAATGAAGTATCATCATATAAAAAATTTTATTTCACATTTTTGGTTGCTTTTTTGTTGCTAAAGTTATGATTAGTTACCTTGAAGATTTAGATAATCACAAGCATGAATGTTTCAGTCTGACAGGTGGCTGTTTTAAGGTTTGTTCAGGTGTCTTGTGAATTCAGAAAGTCCCTGAAGCTGGAAACAAGAGTATTAAGGGTCCTGTATCTTTTTCCAGAGGGGAGAGAACATCCCAGGGTAACTGAGGTCCTTGATAATTCTGTGAACTTTCCTGAAGCAGGATATGTAATTTAATTGCCCTATAATGGTGTTAACAGTGAGTAAATCATGTTATGAGCCATTTTGAGAACCTTCTGCAGAGGTTTGCGGACAGTCCCAAACCAGCAATATACCAGAATGTCCAGTTATGATGAATTCTTTTATGCCCTTATAGAAGCTTATTAGAACATTTGGTGACGTCATTGGTCTTCATCAGATGTCAGCAAACAGTCATACAGGTGCTGATTAGCCTTCTTCACGAAGAGTGAGATGTTATGTGTCTAGTGCAGGACATCTGTTACACTGACACTAAAAAATGAAAGGTGCTAATCCCCTCTTAGCACTGCTTCCTATATAGAGTAGATGACCACCTCCCTTTTAAAACTGATGTTAAAGGAGAGACTGCTGTTGAGGAGGTGGGGAATCACATCTGCTGAGGATTGTCAGTGAGGAAATCCAAGCTCCAGTTGCACAAGGCTG
>JABJVR010000087.1:8640893-8654801 GCA_025773905.1 Chitala chitala
TTGATTGGTGTGTCCAAATTGCCCGTTGTGTGTGCCCTGTGGTGGGTTGGCGCCCCGCCCTGGGTGTCCCCTGCCCTATGTGCTCTGGGATGGGCTCCAGGTTTCCCCACAACCCTCACCAGGAATAAGCGGTTAAGATAATGGAAGAATAATAAGACCTTGGTATTTATTAACAATATTCTCCACTTTTATCGTGGTTTTGTTTTTCAGTAGGTAATATTTGTGCACTTTGTATTTAAGATAGTTCTTACCTCCTCCATTCCCAGCGGCTGTAATAATGTAATCTTCACCATTAGAAAGTCATCATTTTGCACTTTTGTCTTACATATAGAGAGGCCTTTGTGCTCACGAAAAAGACTTGTCTTTAGATATCTTTTTTTTTTTATACTTAAATGGCTACCTAGCCTGCGTACTAAACAAAAACCTGCACTGTCTTCCAGGTATATTCTTTAAGGAAACCCGCACAGCTCTGTGCAGGACTACTTTTATTAACATCAGCTTATTTACCATGTGAAAATAACTTAATGCCGCTAGTCCTGTATATTTAGGAATGCATTTCTCCTATGTTGCATATGTAAAGAACTGCCTCAGAAGCTATAAACTATTCCAGTGTTATTTCCTTGTTTTTCGTCGTAGTGAGCCAAAGGGGAGCACTGTAACGGTTACAGGGTGCAGGCAGAGGGAGGGAATTGTTGCGCTCCTAACATAAGCGAGTATAGGTGAGTGGCGGATATGAAACATTGTGTATTCTGTAACTGCGCGCCCCTGTTACGATCCCCCATGTTTTGTTGACAGGCCTGTCTCAGATAATGTATTTTTAGAAGATTCACAACAGCCTGCCGCTGAGCAGGTTGCCGTACGTCGAAAATATTTTTTAGATGCTTTTCATCTTACACCAAATTGGATTTCGCTTGCCGTCAAGGAGGCGTTGGTTTTTATATATGCCTTTTATAGTGGGAATCAATCTCTCCACTTTGCAGCTGGTCTTTAATGTGGTGGAGTAACAAACTTAAAGTGCTGTCGCTTTTTTGTCACTTGTGAAGTTCTAAAGGGAAAAAAATAACATAACAAAAATACAACCGATAACCACTGACAAGAACACGTACCAAAAGGGTGTTCTTCAGGCAGTTGAAATCTTCCCATGTCATCCAAAAGAACAATTTCTACCATCTTTGTATGGTAACAGGAGTACTACTGTTTTCAAATGCAGTTAGCACAGTCCTTGTCTGTAACTGTAACTCTTCTGGCAAATGTCTAGCCTGAGGGCTGCCTGATATTGTCAAATTATGTGGTCATTAGCGTCACAGTTCCCTCTGTAACCTGAGGTTTCTCAATCTTAGACCTGGCACTTCTCAATCTGAGGGTCCCATAAACTCCATTGTTTTAGACAAATTCACTCTTTTTTATTGATTAAGCAATGCTTTCACTCAGGTGCAATCTGCACATCTTACAGCTACATATTTAGTCATTTACTTTCCAACTTGCTATCCTAGACAGCACTGCAGTTGGCCCGAAGTCTATCCCAACCAACACAAAACACACAGCAGTGTATATGAAATGGGTTGCAAGGCCACCGTAGACTCACTGAATACCATGTGTCTGGACTGTGGGGATAAACTGCAGAACCTGGAATAGTTGCATGCAGAACAGCACCACACAGAAACCCACGTACAGCCAAAGGGCTGAGCTGGAATCTACAACAGCGTATGTATCAGGCAACAATATTAATGTTATAACAAATTTGGTGCCCCTAGTTAAAGCTTTCCAAATATTCAAAATCTTGTTCTTTCTGTTTTATTACTATGTCTTTATGTGATCTACAGCTGTTATCTGTATGGTTTTGTAACTGTTCATTATTTTTCCATTGACATTCATAAAGTTATGTGTAAGAGTAATGGGTGGCACTGCCAGGCCTTCAACCCACACAGCCACAGACCCCACAGTGTTACCAAACAAAAGAATATGCCCACTGAGATAAACACCCAACTGCCTGACTTGTACACCTATAACAGGCCCGGTTGCTTTTGTTGCATCAGGTTATGGCCTGTAACTAGCTTTAATCCACGTTTTCTGTATGTGAATGAGTGGAACACTTTCCTTTTCTCATGTTAAGAAATTTTCAATACAATACCTTATCACTGGACTGACTGTCAAATTCAGCTTCCTCTGAGCACAGATTAGCATATGGGACAATCCAGAATGCATTAGGCAAAGCTTCGATGCTTCCTTTCAGAATCGATGTCCAATACCGCATCAGTACTGGCTATACACAATCGAATTGAGCTCCAAATGTTAGCTCTCTCTGGCATTGTAGTGGAACCGCAAAAGAAATCTGACTGCTTTAATGCTTAACATTAAACAGACAAGATAGTATTTGAGGAGCTGCCTAGCTGACGCTACCTCAGGGAGCAGTGAAGTGTGTGACTGACAGACTTATCGAACCGATGACTGACACATCAGCTGCGTTTTTAACGTCACGCTGTCCGTGAAGATGTGACTGTAGCAGGCTCGGCTTTCAGGCAAGAAAATAAATAAATAAAGAAATAAATAAATAAACATACCAGAGGCGTGAAGTCGAGGCGAAAGGAGGCACTGACAAGGCAACAAAAAAGCCACAGCAGCCGCTTTTACGTGGGCATAAATATGGTGTCAAGGCTGCCACCAACACCTCTGTTTCCACTGAGTGAACAGGGCTTAAGACAGACAGACACGCTGTGAGGCGATAGTCAGATGTGATCGGAACACCGATTCAGGACGCTGCTACATGAGCAGCGCATGGTATTTATGTTATAAACACTAATCGTGCAGTTTTCTGCATCTCTGCTCTTTGACCGTCCTTAAAATGTCGGCCTTGTATTCAGGCCTTGCTCCAATATTCCACATGCACCCACTCTGTACCGATGCGTTTGAGCAAAATTCTTTCTATTTTTTTTTTTTTTTTGTGGGGTCTCCTGGGAACCGGCTCGTTGCCGGGACTGTTCTGCCTCCATGTTGTCTGTATGTGCGCCCAGTGTGCGTGCCTATTGGTCAAGTGACCGGTGTGGTATCCAAGGGAGCGTCAGCCTTCTCTTCAAGCCATGGCTGTCCCCGCTGGCTGAGAGCCTAGTCTTTCATCACTGCCCGAGTGCCTGGCCTCTACAGTCAGACGGATGGCCTTTTATTAGAAAGACACATTTCTCCTGCTTTTCCATACACTCTTTGTTACATCATTAATTTTTTTCCCCTTCCAACCTCAGGCCTTTGCTTTATTTTGATTTATTTATTTATTTTTATCTTTGACCATACACGCATTTGAATGATTGTTTCATTTTAATCATATTTAGTGGTATAGTTTTTTTTTTGCTTGACACTGATGGGTGTATCCCCACCTCATCCATAAATAACAGCCTTCCGTATGCAGTAGTTGTTTAGCTGCCCGCTGGACACCAAGACAGGTTTACCCAGAACTCCGCTGTGCATCTATCATTTAACACATCCATGGCCCACTGGCTAAGATGCTGTCTGTTGCTTTTGGGAATTGCATCACAGTCCTTTTTACAGCCATTTCTAGATGGGAATGTGACAGACTCCATGACTGCAGCCATGCAACATAAAAAAAAATGGCTTCCCGGATGACACTCCATGACCTTGATCGGCGAGCTCTTTGTGGTATCTCACTGATCACACATAGGACGAGCCCCGTGGAACGGAACTGATACGCAAACACTTCAGCCGCTCGCGATCCCCAAGGCAGCACTCAGAGCAGCCTTGAGAGTGTGAGGCTCATGATTATGACGTGCGTAATCCTCCTGGCTCCCTGGGACCCATTGGGGCAGGCGGGCCACGCGGTTCACGTGTACCCGAGCTTTTTCAGCAGGAGAACAGATCACAAGAGCTTGAGCGTCCATCTTCCCTCCAATCCCGGTTCACACAAACAGCGGCCTCTTTCTTTAGGCGCTTGCTTGGCCATTCTGTGCCCTTTGCCTATAGCTGCTGTCTGGCACATATTCAAGCTTCCTTCTTCTTTGCCATTTCAAGACCCAGTCCAGTACAAAGCAACACTGTATATTTTTATACATGTTTCAATAAGCCATTGAAAGAAGTTTCTTTCTTTTTCTTTACCGGGGGGGGGGGGGGGTTTTCAGGAAATGTTACATCATAGTTTTATTGTGTCAAGAGAGCTCTAAGCATTTAAAACAGCCTCACTTAAATTTTAAATTGGTTGTTTGTTGTGTACCACCTCAGTTATGTGACGTTTAAAATGTTTTTTAAATGCGCTCGCTGCATGAAAACATCAACCCTCTGTGCATGCACTTTAAAAGAAAATTAGTACAACATCTGAAATCATGACCCAATGTTTGCTACAACACGCAAATAGAATATAAAACATAGTGTTGGCACTGTTTATTGCTCTTTGTAATCTTGGTAATCCCTGCAGAAAATGAGCAAACAACCTGTAAGTATGACTTAGAGAGCTTTCCTGCTTGTCATTTTGACTAATGGTTCTATTAATTCAAGCTGAGAAAATGGAATGGCGTCGCTCGGGTGAAATGGCCTCGCAGGAGCTATACTGTACCGTTTCAGGAGGACCGTGCGACTCGATTTTCCCAGGACCATCTGCCACGCGGCAATTTGGGAGATCTTCCAGGACGATGTCGTCACAGCCCCAGCGCCATGGAGCAGAACTCTCAGCAAGGCGCTTAGGCCAAAGATTGGCATGAACAGGGGTCAGAGTCATGGGGTGGGGGGCCAAAATCTGAGTGATTGTGACTGAAAGTCACTGTGGACATCGTGTTCGCATGAAAACTCATTAGGTCTGCAGTAGGTACTCTTAACATGTAATCGTAATGCAGCGCTAAAGCATGAAGTGTACACCTCTATCCAACGATCAAAACATCTCGGCTACATCACCAGAACCTTTGAGGCACATTGGGCTTCCTCTGTGTTGAAATGTTAGGCATCCTTTATGTTCTAAATGCTGTTATTTTGCCCTCTTATTAGAGGCCCTTACATTTTTCTCAGAAAAAGTTTGTTCTTTTGAGGTCCAGGAGAAGCTTATTGAAGTCAAAATGCCCATTGGCAAGTACTATGGCTAAAAACGCCATGTGTAAGACATGGTGTGTAGCAAATGACAGACAGCACAGATAGAAAGTCATAAAACAGAGTGTCCCATTTAAAGAATGTTCTAGAACAGAATGTCCATCTATCTACAGAATGTTCAACAAATCCATATCCAGAATAAAACAACTACAGAAAAGAGACATTACAAAATGTATCAAAAAAAGTTCTGCTTATTATGATCCTTTCTACAGAATATTGTATCAGCAGAGTTTCCTGTAGTAGGATACCTCCACTACAGAATCTCCTGTAAAAGAATGTGTCACAAACAGATTGTGCTATAACACAAATCCCCATTTGCAAAACATTTTACCATAAAACGTTACTTCAGCTCGACAGATCATCCTATAACATGGTGTCTCAAACTCCATGTAACAGAATGCCCCATTTACTGTACAGAGCTTCCTGTAACAGAATGACTCATCTATACAAGCACTGTAACAGGAAGTCCAATCTGTAAAGCATCTTGTAGAAAAGTGTTACATTTGGAAAATGTATTGTAACAGTGTGAACCCACAGTTTTTTATGAAAAACTTCAAGACAAAGTCTAATTAATTCAGCAGCGACATCTTGGCTGCCTGTTATTGATGCCCACAGTAATTATTTCGAAAATAAAACAGCAGAGATGTAAATTTATAATACTTAAATCAACTTTAATCATATGTTTATTTATTTTTTTCTTAAATGTACTGATGTAATGGACTCCAAGTGCAGAGCCTTAATCCACCAAAGTCAAAGCACTATACATAAACAAGACCAAAAATCAGAAGCCAAAGCCAGGGAATCGGTCCAGAAAATGCGCACAGGAGGGTGGGTGCAACCAGGCCAGGAGACAGAAGCAGGCCTGCAATACACTAGCAGGCTACAAACACAGACACTGGATAGCAGGAGCTAAGTAAGCACAGCTGTGAAAATATCTCAGAGGGCACCTGACAAAAGACTGGGATGTAAACTGTATACACAAACACTGGAAATGCAGACCAGGTGTAGATGATAGCCGAATGTAACGGGGGCTGTAATGAGTGGGTGTGAACTTAATTGGTGAAGGTGAATGTGCCACGCAGTGTTATTGAGAGACGGTGTGACAATTCAGCTCTTATAAGAGTTAAAATGGCTTACTGTTGCATTATTCATAAATTTTTTATCTACAATTATTACAGCATCACCAGAGCGAAATGTGCTTTACACATCACCTAAATGGATAAAAGGTACACTGAAAACGTATTAACACTAAAACAGTTAAGAGAAGAAGAAGCAAACAGCACAAAGTAAATGTTGGTAGAACGGCAGGTTCTGAATATGACTGGACCAGCACAATTCAAAGGACAGACTAGGTCAAAACAGGCAACAAAGCAGGTAGGAAGTGGATTCAGGTGTTTACAGAGACAGACAGTAAAAAAAAAAATTGTTTACTGCTCATGTTATTTACAAATTATTCATAATGTAAAAATTTACAAAAAAAAGGACCGTGAGAAACATAAGGCATATTTATGATTTATAGCTGTACATTTACAGTATATCATCCATCCATCCACTATTTCACAACCACTTGTCCTGCACCTATCCCAGGCAGGGTGCAAGTCAAGGGACACCCTGGACAAAACCGCAACTCATCACAGTTTATAGTATATAGCGATATAATTAAATACTGGTGAACTGTATCGCCCAATTTAACAGCTTATATAAGAAAATGTTAACTGGTGTTTTACTCTAATATTAACTATTGTACTGTACACATGTGAAAGGGGCAATTAAATATTAAAACACTCTGCTGCTTCTTTAAGCTATAATATGCACTTTACGGATGTGTGCACAGGGGAAAGGGCAAAGTTAGACTTTTTTCCAGAGGGGTGACAATGTCAATTAAAACTGAACTTCAAAGGAGTCGAGGCCTGCTGTTTGGAGCTGTTAACAGAAATCAAAGGCACATCCGGTCCTGCGTGATGTGCACAAACTAGAATTGCACAGCACGTTTCTCTGTCGTTCTCGCCGCTAGAGACAAAGCAGTGCAGTTCACGGCTCTCCAGCTGTACCTATCTGCCCACATCACCCCCCTCCAAAGGCAGGTCATATTTTGGTCACTGCCCTGCCAGGTGCAGGATTTGTATGTTTTAATTTGTTTTTCTTTTTGTTCCTCCAATACCTTTATTTATTTTTTTCTTGTAACCAAGAATTAAATGTATAATAACTGATTGTTTGACAGACTGATACACGATTGATAGTGTCTCAGTCTGTAGAGATATTGAGAATTAAAATTTAAATAGCGATAATTTGCAATGAAACACTTCAGCAAAAGTGTGATTTGAAGTGGTTTCTAAATTGCGGTACAGTATGACCAAACGTCTTGTAGCCAATCAAATAAATTACTATTAGATCCACAAGTAACTTTTCTGAACAGGCAAGAACTTATCAGAATGTAGTGGCAGAATGAGCACATCAGGCTGTGTTGGATTTTGTCTTAATAATAATTATAATTAATAATAATTAGTTTGTCTGTATACCTTAGCCCTGATGCTCTGAAGCCATCCCCTTTCACTTGATTGCATGTTCATCCATTACCCGTGCAACATAAATGTTCACCTTGTCCTGACATTTAAATATATTAAAGTAGTTACATTGATGTATTGACATTTCACAGTTACAAAATGAGCACCTCAGTCCGCTCAGACTTCTGCTATCAGATCAGCGAGATCAAAAGCGTTGTGCAGCACGGATAAGGAACAGATGTCACGCAGAACCTGCTAGACAGCAGAAAGGCTGTGGGCAGGAAGGCAAGTAGCACGTGAGCCCACGTGCTCTGTACTGAAGTGTGCTTAAATGCATAAATGACACGTCAAGGTCACACGCGGAGCTGTGCAAAATGCAGAGCTGCAAATTATCGGCCTCCTGTAGCAGGTACAGGGGATGCAGCAGGACAGGTCTATAGAAGGTGAGCCAGAGAAGCACACATGGGAGTTTGTGGCCGAGGGAGTTCAGAGCCAATGTGCTTCTGGTCACACAAGAGCCACTCGTGTGTGAACTCTGCGATGACATAAAGATGCACGGTAGCATGCGATTAAACACAGATGCATGCACGGACACGTGCCAAAGAGCACATGCAGACAACGCATGTCTATTAAAATTTCCCACTCAAACTGAACAGAAGTGTGTGTTGGTGATTTAGTATAGCATCAGAAACTGCCTGAATGGCATCACTGTCTGTTTTATTCTGTCAGAGACCGTAATGTATACGTGACAGGCCATGGTTGACCTAAACCATTTATTTACTTCCTGCATAAAGTAAAAGCAAGGAATTTCATTACTTATATAATAAACCCCTGCAGTCATTAATTGCTTTATAAGAGAACTGCTAAAGTACTGACCCTCCACTTTGAAAAACACACCCAAAGAACTGAGTGTTTGATTAATTTGAATGTTTAACAATACATGAGTACCAGGCAGTCTTTTTCTCAGTTTATACTCTGATCTTTAACGTTGTTTACTTCTGCACAGTGATAATGAAGTAATGACCTTTTCAGTATGACGTATTTTTGAAAAAATTCAATATTATTAATATCTTCTAACCTGCTTTTTCTCAAAGAAATCAATAGTGTAGGTAATGTGAAAAACTTTGTGCACCTGTGAACTATACAAATGCCCTTTCACTGTAACAGACAGCTGTTTCAATTTATTTTAAACAGAAGGGATAAGAAGCAAAAATATTATATTCCAGTCATCAAGTTTACAATAATATTCTAGTTGAAGAAAAACATCAAAGTGTCTGTTTAGGAATGCATGACTTCCACATTGCCAAACATAAAGTCAGCCAAAATCAAAAGGCCCAATATTCTATATGAAAGGGAAATACATTATGTAGATAAATGCAGCGTGATAGTGGCCATGAAAAATTAATGATTTATGCCTTGTGAAGCAGGGGACAAATGGAGGCGGCGTGTTAACGTACAGGTTAAAGATGGTGTACAATGTCAATAAATTACGTCCTTATGAGAACCTTTGGGACTGTCCCTAATTAGCATAATGGGCTGAGGATTGTACAACGTCGCCTTGGCACCATCTCATCAAAGCAGTTGTTTTCCCATTTACAAAAAAATATTTTAAAAAGATGTACAATTTTTCTTTTTGATATGCATTTTGTGTCTTATTGGTTGTGTTTTCAGCATACTAATATTATTATTAACACATAATTTAGTTTATATATATGTAATTAGATTTAAAGGCCCTTATAATAATGTTGCAGCTACTGTGCATACATATACATATGCATCTGTAACGTTATTATAAAATATGTAAATGTGTAAATGGAACTTTCACACAGAACATGCTTGAGTTGCTTGAGTTGCACTTGAATTGTATTCAGCTGTCAAAGTGACATTGCAGAAACAAAGGATAACAAAAATGGTAAAATAAATTGTAAAGCTTCTTCAGGACTCAAATAAAAATGTTAACATTCTGAGGGAAATGCATAATGTAAAACACTTTCAGTTTCAAACATAACTCCATAAGAAGTGTAAGCTAGTAATAAGCAAAAAAGGCAGTCAACTAAATTATAAACTGCGAATTCATTTGGCCACATTATGGAAAAGTATACTAAACTGCATAACACCACTCAAACCTGATTAATTTTTTAATGAAATTAGTTTGAAACAAGAAGAAAGCGGAGACAAAGAATAAAAGAAATTGTGAAATACGGGACCGGGGTACAGCCTGCCTCACAGCCCCTGATTACGTGTATATGGATCAATGGCTGGGAGACCTAATTTAATCTCTTTCATCTCAGTAAACTAAAACTGATTTTAAGAGTTCTGTTAATAATGAACTGGACTGAAAGGAGCAGGAGGTTAATCTTTAGATAATCATAGTGCACTGAAATGAGAGGTGAGGAGAAATTAAGCAAGGAAAGCCAAACAGCATCGGTAAAAGTGCTTTGCACATCCGCTGGAGCATGCAAACAGAGATGACTGAAAGCTAGCAGCGATGTGGGCCTTTTATGTTGTAAAGTGACTCAATAATTTATATGTACATTTTATATTTAACTTATTTAAACATACAGGCAGATATTTAGTATAGTTTGGTATGATCTCACTATGAGTTGGGGCAATCTTTTTTAAAAGTAAATAATACATTTTTAATGTATAATAATATAACATGTTTTCATTTACTGACATTACTGTTGTTTGTGCTAAGGACCTTGAGTAACTTCTGTGGAATATTTGATGTCTTATTTATTAAATTAATTATTACATGTTGCTGTATGTAGCACCACTTTTTTCTGCTGTCTGGAAATATTCGGATAGCGGTGATTTAAGACGTGATTGACTTGAAATCTGCACACAATGGCTGGATAATGATTTCATTGCTGGTAATCGAGGTTTGTATTTTTTCATAGACAAGAAAGCGTTACAAAGGCCCGGGCCCATATAACTGTGACAAGGGCACTCCATTGTTTAGGTAGAAGGACCAAGTCTGTATTTCCGCCTGCCTTCAGGGTGACAGTCTTGTAGAGGCAGTCTGAAAGAAGAGCATTCAAAACCAGTTTGCATGCTAAATGACCGTGAGGTGTATTCTTCCCTTGTTCATCGTTTTCAGCGGGCTGCCACTCTGACAGCAGGCCTGAAAGGCGCTTAAGGATGGCAGGCAGTTAAATGCACTGGGCTGGTGGCCAGATGGTTGCATGCTTTAATCCCAGAAGGACAAGAGCCACTGTACCCTTGAGCAGCACACTTAATTTACAATGTTTCAGTAAATGTGTGACTTGTGTCCATGAATAGTACTTATGGGTAGTTATCATTGGTAATGTTTGCTACAAGTGCTACAAATATTTGATTTATTCCCTTTTTTGATTAGTCTACAAAATAAAAACATGAATATTACATTAAATATGTATTTTTAAAGTCACATAGGAGTGTTAGTTGTTACATTATAAGTTTTTAAATTTTACATATAACACCAAGTGAAATAGAGTTGAACATTTTAACATTAAATATACATTTTTTTCTCAAATATTTCATTTATCTATGATGAAGGTCTTATAGATGAAAAATAAAATTTCAAATCGTTTTTCCTAGGTTGTTTTTATAACATGAGATATGGTGGAAAAAAAATTATTGATTTTCTTATAGTGTTACAGTGACGACCTAGTGGCCTGTGGCTCAGTGGGCACAGCATCGGGTTCGATTCCTGGCCCAGCCACCAGGTGTGTCCTTGAGAAAGACACTTAGTGCTTGCTGAATGACAGGTGCCAGGAGATGGGTTAAATGCAGAGAGCCAATATTGTTATAACATACGTATTGTAACATGTATATGACAACAAAGAGCTTCTGTTCTATGCAGAATGTTACATTGTTATGGTAGTTGACATTCCACAGCCAACTATGATCAGCATCAAAGGGCATGACCTCACTGCTCATCCACTGGGGAAAAAAGGGAAAAACTGCACACACACACACATACACACACATAGTAACCTTTAGTGCTTAAAAATTATCTTAATTAGGTTATTTTCCTTTTTATGTCTGTGATTTAAAAAAAAAGGCTTTAGTCCGACTGTATTTCTAAAGAAAGTTTTTTTGGACAATACTGCTTTACTGGCATTATCAAATTTAAAAACACAAGCTAAATCCAATTTACAGAGCATAACGACCAGACAAAAAAATACCCGAATAAGTCTGGGTTCGCTAAAGTACATCTCTGTTGACCTAACCGAATTTACATTGTTGGATCTTGAGAGATGCTTTTTGTACCAATTAGGTCAACATACATTGAACCAATTCCCACAGATTAGCCAATACAATTTGTGTCAGCATGTACAAATAGGTAGAAGCAACGTGAGCTGCAATGGAAAACTTCACTGCACATACATCACTATGTCACTTTGGCATCTTTTAAAGGCATTTGTAGAGATTTTACATCATATATTTACACCTGAGCTGCTTTGTTATTTTCAAGCAAGTGTACCTTGTTCTAGTTTTTGCCACTGTATATAAAACTTTAATACAGCTTCCAAAATCAAAGTGTTTAGTAGGGAAAAATTCCATTTGGTATGGGCTTCAGAAAACTTGCGCCAAGGAATTGTCATAAGGATTGTCTTAAAGCTTAAACACAAACAACATCGCAAACAACGATGTGCAAGTGGTCCCCAGTTTAAAGGCTCTGTTTGAGTGGCCCTGGTGTCAATCAATTTCTTCATAACACGGAACTTCAGTTGCACTGTCTGAATCAAAATTCATATTCATGAGAACATAGTAAAGCCAGCGTAGTGTATACTAACAGTGAAACTGTACGATCAGAGTGAGCAGTTCGAATTTGGCATTATGACTAAAATTTACATAATAAGGCTAAGCGGAAAGAGATTTTAGCTTCAAGTGTTAACAAGTCACTTATGTTGTAGGTTTAAGAAAAGGCTACAGTGGACTGTTTGCAGGTCTGACCGTGCCAGTTCTAAGTGAACTACCATATATCAAGACATTGGCCACATATCTTTGTTATGGAGAGTTCAGATGGGACACCATTGAATTTTATGGCCAGACAGAATGAATCTCTGCCTTTCTGCTTTCATGGGAGAAAAACAAAGAGATGAAAGGACAGTTTGTATTTGATATTCCATCTTAGAACTTCACACTTCATACTAACTCGTATACTCAACCTGGCCAGTTTCTCAGACACTTTGTGTTACTACAAGCCTTTGCAGATCTTTCTTTTTCTCCTCTAAATTATTTAACATAAGACAAGGTTGGCACCTTTTTCAAGATCTACCACCTATCTGTTATTTTTTCAGCATGAGCAGAAATGCCGGAACTGAGCTGAGGTGTCTTTGATGTTCATGCAAATATATTTATCAGAAACTCCAGAGCCGAAGTTAATATGTCGCATGCGTTCTTAGTAAACACACAGAGCAAAAGAAATGAACCTTTATGGGAATTACTTCATTTTTCAGTTTTTAGGTTCTGAAATTCTTAGAGGATTTTCTTTTTTGTTGCAACCTAATCCCATGACAGGAACTATACTGTACCTGAGTGTTTTAATAATGAGACAGGTTTGCAGTACAGGTTAAGTATTTCCCAGATCTTTTAACAGATACAAACAGTACATACTTGGATCCATCCATCCATCCATTGTGGCATTGTGTTCTGATCCATTAATCAAGGAGCAATACCCATGAAATTCATACTTCTGACATTTCCCATCTATCTTCCATTGTTAGCTGTTACTGAAGTCTTGCACTTAACTTGCACTATCATAGTGTTTCTGAATGGTTATTTGTACCATTTCATTGAGCCTCTTAGTGTTTCTTGGTTTTTAGTACAGTACTCCAGTTATGACTCTAGTTATGACCCAAGCGTTTCAGTCCTTCAGGTTTCAAGCTTTAGTTTTAGTCACTACTGTGTGGTGTTAATTGGCTACGGTTTCATCCCATTATCATTTTCCTCTTGTCTTCTGAGTAAACCTCCTGTCTGACTGTAGTACATCTATGTTTGCATTGATCTCTACTGCTTTTAAAACATAAGCAATTAAATTCATTAATTTTAACACCAAAAATAATAGCCTTGTGTGCATGTATATACCTATTTGTATTTGTAAATGTCTACACTGTAATATAAAGCAAAGAAAGTGGCCCAAAATGTCAAAATTATGATCAATGACAGTTGAAGAAGGAGTAGAGATCTCATACCATACACATTCCAAAAAAATGTTTGGAATGAATTTGATGGGCAACCTCTCCACGACTCAGCAGAGATCTATTTTTTAGATCCAAGTCAGGCTTATACTTAATCTTTCTGATTAGACAAAAAGAAAAGAAAAAAAATTATATAT